>JAHWFO010027233.1:1781546-1792870 GCA_023313115.1 Rhysida immarginata
TTTATCAAAGCAAAAAGGATAATTCTCTAAAGGAAATTAGAATATTAGAGAATTATCCTGAAGTTATCGTGAATTTGAGAATTAGAATTTAATATTCTAATTTCCTTTAGAGAATTATCCTTTTTGCTTTGATAAAGGATAGTCTGTATCCGAAACGTCAGCTTTTTATTTGATTTTATAGTTTTATTTTGATTTTACTTATTATTTATTAATTATTTTGTTATTTGTTAATTATTATTTTATTTTTCATTTTTATTTAATAACTATTATTTATTGTATTCCAAGGTTTTTGTGTCTCGTCCTTTTCTCTTATAAATATCTGTTACTTATATTTTCCCTTTTCTCGTTTAAATTAGGCATATATTTAAAAAAAATAGATTTTTCAAAAATTACATGATTCCGTTTTTCCAAATTACACAAAGTGCCCGAAAAAGAACACGAGGAATTCTTCACCAATATTTGCCAAGTGAATGTCTTGCTAGTCCGGAAAGCTGCAGGCGCACCACTCAGTGCCTAGCTCAACTGGGTCTCTGATGTCCGGCATATGTCTATGATACTCATGGTGTTTAATTTATTTATTTATTTATTTTTTTGTCTATCGATTTTTTGCTTATAATGGGGTCTGCTTGTTAAATGGAAATGGGCAATTTGTGTGATGCTCTTTTGTTATCTGGGTAAGTGTACTAATTGTTTTCTTTATCCGACGAAATCTAAAATTAGACTAAACTTAAATGTTCGACAGCGAAAAAAAAAATAATAATAAATACTCTTAAAAAAAACGAATAAAGGAAATATGGTTCGGTCTTACATTAATGGAAACCAGAGTTCGTTTCAATGAACAGAAGGAATTTTTATTGGTATTCGCGACGAAAATCTAAATGTAAGAACTGAAAATCTTTTGGGATTACTGGACTATTGATTAAATTATACCAAAACTGTTGACAAAGCTAAAGCCCTGAGTGAAATATCCATTAACGTTAATTGGACTATTCGGAGAAAAGGCTTTGGCACAAATTAAGCAAGATTTATTTAAATTGCTATAAGTGACATACGTAGTTTGATCAAAGGAAGAAATTCTCATGTTGAGATGAAAAGTGCAAATATAAAGTAAAATAATTATTAAAAGAAGGAAAATAATTATTACAAGCAGTTAGATATGCTCAAATGACATTCGATTTTAATTGAAACATATTAAGTATGCGAATTGCAACATATTGATTTTAGGTTAAACGAAGTGATTCCGAAACTGTAATCCTTGCATTTAGATCTGTAATTTTTATTTTAACACATCAACACATCCCAGAGAGAATTGAGAGCGATGGACATTCTTTCTAGAAAACTGCGATTTAAAGATGAACATCGTAATAAACATCCAGATAGGTAATACCGAATAAAATTTTAAAAAGTTTATGAAGCTCACTTTAAGATCTAATCCATTAAGGAAAGCTGTCACATACTTTGGAAATACCGACGATTTCTTACCACTGTTAGCAATATATGGTCAAGGAGAGGTTTTATATCGTAATTTGAATGACTCAATTGTTGGTGGTAATCGAAGACCAATGGAATTGCAGGTGGTAATCGAAGATAGCATGCAAATTTAAACGATAATAAATCGTAGTTTGAAAATACTCTCTATTTTTTCTGTAATTGAGCTACAGACCTTGGGAGTTTCCCTTTTATATTATTTTACGCACGGATACTGTAAAAATATTGTTTGTTCTCCCCGTCGTTCAAGCATATCATCTACAAACATTGCCTGTATAATTCTGGAGTAGGGACGGCAGCACACAATTACCAAAGGATTTTAAGAATTATTTATGGAATAGTAATTACTAATACAAATAAAATTTTAATTAGGATGCTTAAAAATTCGATTGCACATTTCTAAGTGCTTTGCGAGGATTGTACGGCAAGTAATGCCTGCCAGGTCATATCTTTTTTTATTATAATACGGATATGAACCATACCTAGTCTTCACCAATGGCTAAAGCCCCTGGAAACAAAATTAATAGCACGAAATCTTGACCTACAGTCATAGAAAACTTCGCTCAAACAAAGCTAGAAAAATGCTCTTCGCTTTAAAAATGAAATGTAAATAAGAATGAAAAGTGTAGATCTAAACTTTTTTTAACTTCATTTCACATGCATAAATTAATTGATGACGTTTTATATAAGAGTCAATATTTTTAAATACTGTACATTTACAAAAATAATGAGGAACGCGTGTATTGTATAATTATTGAAATAAAGTCAGATTTATAAGGTCGGCAACTGATGAATACGTTTTTTCGTCCGTTTTATTATTATTCTAAATATAATTCTAGACTTGAATTATTTAGATTTAAATAATTCGTTGAGGTAAAACATTTCAATATCATTTTTATATATTAATTTATTTATTTCTAATAATATAAATATTATAGACTTTTGTGTATATTTTTGACAAAAACATTTTTGTGATGTTATATTAAGTTTTGGTTAACTAATTTTTGTTGATTGATGATTAAATAAAATAATTTTAAAAATGTTGCTACTATTTGGTTGCTTTTCTATTCCTCTTTTTCGGTATCGAGGATGTTAATAACCATTGGATGTTTTTGTAGTTTAACCTTGCAGGGGATCAACCAACTGGGGCTTCCAAGCTTTTTAATAATAAAATGACAAAACGCCCTCAGCGGGATTCGAACCCGCGACTCGTTGATCTCTACCACTATTTGGCAGGGTTAATTTATTGAGGAAATAAATCAAAATTAACCGTGTTCAGATACGTGAAGTGATTTAACAGTAATTATAACATATTCGGGAGTTTTTTGCAGGGATGTTTGTAAATGTTAAATTTTAAATCTGTAAGTTGTTGCTATTCTTGTTTTTTTAAATAACAAAACTTTTTCAATCATAATATAATATCGATTATTGTTTTCTGTTATAATCAAACAGTTATATGCATTATCTCTGATTGTAACAACATGGAAATTGTACCAAACGAAGAAATTAAATTAAAATTTAAAATTGATTATAAAAGAAATTAAAAAATGTTAATACAAATGGTATAATGTCAAAAACTGAAAAAATGGTAGTATCAAACAAAATAAGGACAAAGACGACAGTTCTACAAATGAGATTTTTAATGTGGAGCCACGGATGTACGTTTCCAAGAAACGGATGTCCTCTTCATCGGCGTGTCTTCAACAACAATCTCATTTGAGGAATTGTGGTTTGGTCTTGTTTTTATTTGATTGTTGAAAAATGTTAATAATGAATTTATTAAAATTAAATATTTTAAGAACCAAACAATATTATCAATGATAATGAATTTGATAATTTAAAACGTAACATTTCATTATCAAACAAAACTATACTATGAAAAAAGTATAAGATAATGCCGTTTTTAAAGTTTTACTATTAAAAAAAAACCAAACTGAATGCAATTAAATTTTTACAAAATATTTATAAGAATCAAAATAATTATTCTATTCATACTTTAAATATTATACGTTTATTATACTCACGAATGACTATACTCCTATCGAGGAAACCATTGTAATAAGTAAATAAATAAATAAATAATCTCCTACGAAATAAAAATAATAATTCAAAGTAGAAGTAACAAGTAATTCTACAATAATTCTCCTAAGCATATTTCTCTGAGAAAATGTCAGCTGTCTGATCTGCATGAAGCACACTGTCAAACCATGTAGTCGTTTAAATGGAATGTTCAGGAATGGCGGCAGTCAACAACATGATTAGAGCCAAATTAATCAGCAGTTAATATTTGTCGGAAACTACATTGGGAGAAAAACTCGTGCTTCTGCTCAAAACTTTTGTACCAACTTCAGAATTGTCTATCGAAACAAAGAAGCATTTCTGATCCCAGTTCATTGGCAGAAAATGTCTGTTTAAGTCTACAAAAGTTTTTTTCCTGTATAGCCAGTGCATTACCAATGATAATGAATGTGAGCCATTTTTTAGATCCACTATTCAATGACCCTTCCTCGTTGTATGTTACTCTCATAAATAGTTACCTCACTAAACCTTACAGAAGCCTGAGCCTTATTTCAGTACATCCTTCTTTGGTCAAGAATTTGATCACTGCTCTTTGTTTCTGGTTCATAACCTAACCTAGCCTTTAAATACAGAAATTATATCAGTCATACAAGAAAAATTACTCGTTACGGAAAAGCATCATATATGGGTTAACATCATTATCGTGTAGTTTTGGAGATAATGGTTGGTTGATTTGGTTTGTTTGGTATTAACGTCCTTTTTAACTGCCATGGTCATTTCAGGACGGCGTTATAGGGGCCGCAAATTTTGCCTCGCAAGGGTTCTTTAACGGGACCAACGGCTTTACTTCCCTTCCGAAGGAAGTGCGTGATCTGAGGATTTTCCCCCTGAAAAAATCCTCGTCGTCCTCGGCCGGGGTCGAACCCGCGTCCTCGGGCATCAGAGGCGACCACGCAACCCCTGAGCCATCGAGGCCGATTGGAGATAATGGGAAAACGAGTATTTTCGGTGTACTCTCGTACAAGAAAATGAATAAAATCTGGTAATTCTTAATAAATTCAAATGTTGTTTCAAATACTTCCAGATTTCCACAGTATTATCCATAGTTTTTAAATGAAAAATAACTAACAAGTTGATTTTGAGTTGAATTCACTACTCTTTATGAGATCTTTGGTTTGGAGCAGAACGACGCATCAACTAGATGAACATTCAAGGAAAACAGCAAACTTTCCTTCTGCACAAACAACATTCATTAGTAAGTAATACACGCACATTAGAAGGATAAAAATGGTCAAAAATGCTTGGATGTAGAAATGCTGGAAATGATTATAATTTATGGTGAATGAAACAGAAACTATCGTGCTGCTGCACGCAAATATTGCAAGTAGATTTCCTCAACCCAGTGACGGATTAACCTCCGACCAGGCCCGAACCAAAATTTGTTCGAGCACTATTTTGTTATGTGTTTAGAAATAAATGTAGACAAAAATCTTCCATAAATTTATCGCCGGACCCACTTGGGCCACTTTTCACCCACGAGCCCAAGGCATTCGTCTTTTTTGTCTATACTATAATCCGTCCCTGGCTATTGGCCATGAACCGGAATCTATTAAGTAACGGAAGAATGGAGGAGCTACTTGTCGGTTTTACAATGTCTGTCTGCCCGACTGTCCCCTTCATATTTTCTATATTTTTTGATGTAAAAGGTTCAAATTCGGAATGTAGCTAACTATGGGCATCTCCTACTTCACTATTTAGTTTGGTTTTGATTGCCCCACTAGGGTTGAAGTTACGTGTCTGGAGTCTATATCGTATGTAAAGGAGTGAATTCAATATACAAATTCATCTAGGCAACATCTACATTACTATGAAGTTTTGGCCAAAATGTCCCAGTGGGGTCGGAGTTGTGGAGGTAGCGGTCACGTGATTTTTAGAAGTATTTACGTTTTCAATTGGCAACATATGGCAAGTGATATGGCATTCGATAAGATATGACGAGAAACGAAAGAAGATAAGAGTTATTTTCTATTTGCTAAATACTACGTTCGAGAAAACCAATTTTTAATTTGCTAAAAAAAAAATGGGGTTAAAAAGTGCGGTTAAAAGGGGTAAAAAAAAAATATAGATGAACTCAAGGCTTCAGCTACTTTTCTATACCCTCCTAGGGGGGATTAATTTATTGTTTATTTTTTGCTTGAAGTTTGGCGTTTTTAGACTCGCACAGTATGCAAATGATATTGTTTTTCTTTCACCTTTTGTATTGACATTGGTTTGTTTTTTCTCGAATCGAGATCCTTTCAGTCTATCAGTCAGAGTGGAAGAAATTTTCTTTTTCATCGGCGGAATACTCCCACTCTAAAATTCTTGTTTTACAATGTTTGCATTGTAATTTTAATTTTATCATGCGCCGCCTTTCTACCTCCCTGTCTGATATTTTATTTTGTCTGCGTGGTTTTTAGACCTTTAGACTTGGGAGTTAGACTTGGGAGTTTTGACTCGTGCCATAGAGATTAAAGAGGATTTATTTGGTTTCGTGTTTTATAACTCGATCAACCGAATCTGTTAAGCTGTTCTTCATGGCTTACTTAAAATTAAATTCAAAAATTACCAGTCTTCGTCAATAACTTCATTGAAATAGAAATTTACATTACATCAATAAATATGAATCCCCTATCTATTGCTGCTGGAAAATTTTTGTGTAGTTTTCACTTTCATTTGCATGTAGGCATACATTTATGCAAGATAAACGATTTTAAGAATACTTAAATAATGCAGCTGTATAAATCGATATTTTTTCCTTTTTTAAATCCAGATATATTTTTTAAAGTTTACTTTTTTTCCTTGTGCAATATCCTGCGCATTTCCCCCTTTACGATTTATAACTAACAGTTATGTGTACATATCCGCTGATTAACACCTTTTTTTATAGTAACATTACTTAACCCAATAAGAGAGTGAAATAAGAGGCTATGATTATGTACAAGTGACAATGTTATCAGCGTTTAGATGAGGCATTCGAAATTTAATTTTTTTTTTCTCTGCCGTTTATTTATTTGCATTTTTAATGCCATTTCCTAAATGAGTGAATGCTTCATTGTTCCGTAATCAATGGTTTAATTAGTATTATTATTAATATTTTTACGGGTGAATAACAGTTTAAAAGAGTTATTTATCTTGAAACATTGTTCAAGTCAACAGGTTTAAAGGAGACGGTTAGAGTCCAATGGTGGACCAGATGAACCGAAGTAGATTTCTCCTCCCCAATCACTTTTGTTGTTGTTACGTTTGTGCTCAAGGGTGGAAGGGAGGGGTGGGTAGCCAGTGCCAGCAGCAGTATCAGCAGCGGGGTGAGCGGAGCGGCCATGTTTGTCACGAGGTGTCGCCTCGCATCCGTTGGCGCACAGTTGTCTTCCCATGGTGCTCGTCGCGGCGATGGCAATGTGCTTTTGTGTGTGGGAACCGTTCCCGCGGATTCGTTGAATGTTGGTCAGGAGTTAGGAATTTGAGGGAAAATGCCGCCAAAAAAACGGGAGAAAGAAAATGATATCAGTAAAAATCCGTTATATGAACAAATCCAAGCCGATCACGAATTGTTCTTGCAAGCTTTTGAAAGTAAGTTGCCGTTATGCATTCTTCCAAAATATCTTGAGTCCAAACCGAGAATCGTTTCAGCCATGATAGGAGAATGCCAGCTTAACTCACCCGATTGGTTATAAACATTTCTTACTTATAATTTAAAATGTCACTCCGAAACTCATCCATTTCTCTTCAACAGCCTTTAACATTGTTTAACTTGAAACAATTGAATTTAACGCATTTTATGTTTCCCTTTTTGTTGCAGAACCCACTCAGATATACAGATTCCTCAGAACGCGAAATATAGTATCGGTAAGATTGTTTCTTATCTCATTAAAAAAAGGAAATCAAAGAAAAAATAACCTAGAACCTCTCTTCATCTATTTACAGTCTACAGATTTTTACAACATTCTTTCCAATTGAATTTTGAGACACTACGATTAATTAGATTAAATAAATATCGTTAATTCATTGTCGCAAATCCATTATTTGAAAGAGAGAAAACAAATTTTCATTTTTGTAGAAAACAAAAAATTTATTGCTAGCCTTGGACTAATAACATAGGAATAATAAAAGTCAACTTAGAAATAATGTTTCACTTTATTTCTCCTGCAAACCTTTTTTTTAATTTTTTAATTTATTCATATTTTTTAAATTTACTTTTAGCCTATTTTTTTGGAAAGAACCCTGACCTATATGAGCCATCGAATGTCAAGAACTCATAAGAATAGGTATGTGTTATTTTTGATCCGTTTTAAGATCTAAGTTTTATTTATACATACTCGTTCTCTTATTAATTATACTAGTATTCTTAAAAAATTTTATAGGACGAACTTTAAAATAGATTCACTTTTAGAGAAGATTGTAGCAAAAAATAAGGAACACCAAACAGAAAAGTAAGTCAGCAAATATCTTTTTTTTAAAAGAGTAAACAAGAAGAGAAAATATGCATTGTACTTAAAGGAGGACAGTTGATAATGACATAGCACCAGCTTCATTGAAATCGATATTTATATAAGTATACAAAATTAAGAAATTAGCATACATAATCCTGATTTTTGTACCTCTGTGTAATGTTTTAAAGCCCCTGATCTGCATTTTTCTGCATGCAATTGCCTAGTGCCAAACCTTGTTCTTTTATTCGAAAACAGTTCTTTATTCTTTCTAAATCAAAGAAAGCATTGGTTTAAAACAAAAAATACCAGAAAATATATATTGGGCAGACCCATGGTTTCTTGATCACCTGCCATTTTCATCTTTATTGGAGTTGTTACCTCTCATAACCCTTAAGAAAAGCCACCAAATGTAGCTTTTATCTGGAAAAGATGGCAAACCCTGCTTTAGGCACTTTCCACTGACCTAGCAATAGCAAACATCAATGCAAGAACCATTTGCTCAGCCAGTTTAATTTTTCAATGCAGATTGTTTGCTGAATCTGAATGAACCATGTCTTACTGCTTTGTTTAAGTATTAAGTCTTAAATTTCTCAGTTATAAAAACTTTATAATTATATATTAAAAGAAGGGATTGGTTGATAAACACAAACACATATATACAAAAGAGTTTCTTAATGAAAATCAATTATTAAAGAAAATTTTATAACTCTTGTCCATCTGTATGTGGCGCAACAATGACCTGGTTCAACCAATTGTTAATTATTTATTTGGAATTAATGACAATATTAAAAACTGTATTGATGGTATTGTTAAAGTCAAGTAAATAAAAAATAGTATCTGTTAAATTAAAATAAAGGGATCATAAATTTTCCAAGAATTCTATTTAACTTTTAATTATTTTCATTAGTTGACTGTACAAATTTATTGAAGTATTAATTTCTTAGCTGGTGGATGATGGGTAAATGCAGGTAAGCAAGTGAAGTGAGCTAGTTATTCAATAAACAATTTGTATTTACATGATTAACATGTTACCTCACTTATCAGATTTTCCATTTTTGTCTTTTATATTCTTAATGTTCAATATTTTTTTTTTTTTTATGTTCTTTCAGCATTTTTCTTCTTTTGTCTTTATTTTTATTGTTTGGTTCTATTATTATTATTTACTTCTGCTTGTAAAAGTACTGTTGGGGAATTGCAAGTTTTCTCTTGTAAGCAGAGCATTATCTTATCTGAAGCTCTTATATGTAGGTTCGACTGTATCATTTCTATTTTCTTCTACAATTTCTGTCGCTTCGATTCTTATGCATTATCCTATTGCATTTTTCTCACTGCCCTTTTATCGTCTTTTTGGTCCTCTTTCTTGTCCTATCCCAGCAATTTTTATTTTTTATATGAATCATGTAAAATTTGCAAAGAAATGCTTATTTAATACCTGGCACTGGCTTATGTATGGAATATCCAATTTCATCCCAAGACTTGGGAAGTTCATTGGGGATTTATTAGTTAAAAAGTATGTGACATGAGAAGAGCAAATAATTCAAGTCTTTATTTTAAATGTATTTGTCTATTAGTGTCATGTTCAGCAAAGAAAGGATTTCAGAAAGAAATGTTTTTAGTAAAAAAAAATTGAATAAATATTCTTTACTGTCTCCATTTAAGCACAAGTCAGGACTATTATTTATATCTTATCTATTTAAAGTATTTTTTGACATTATAATCTTATTAAGACTGTATTGTTAGATTAATGGCTTACATCTCAGTTTTAATTTTAAATCATTATAAGAATTTCTTTATTAAACAACATTTATGGATTTTAAGACCAATAAAAAAAAAAAAAAAAAAAAAGTATATTTATAATGTTTCATTTCTATTTTTCATAAGATTCCCTGTGAGCAATTTTGTTAACTCTTAAAAATATTTGAACATACAGTCTGCCTCAAACTGATGAAGAAAAATTGTTATTGTATCCATGTTTTTTTGTGTTTTTTTTTTAATATTAAGTCCTTAATTAATGTCAACTAATTGGCTTTGGTTTTTGATATGTCAAGTTTCAGAGTAACTAAAAGAATGAGTAAGATGAAAATCAGGGCAGTTTTCTCTGTTGTGTATGATTTTTTTTTTTTTTTAATGCAAATTAAAAAATGCTGATTTATAATATAATGACAAAAAATATGGTTTTAATTATATATGATCAATAAATCTTATTCATTTGCATAACGTATATCTTATTGAGGCCTCCCTTCATTTTTATGTCGAGGCTCATTTGCCCTTTTGATGAAAAATTTCAGCCTTGCTGCCCTTTGATCCTGATCACGCACTCCGATACCTGAAAATGAACCCGCAAAGAAAAATCTAAAAATCTTAGGGTTAAGGAACTTCAAAAAGAACTATGCATTTTTTTATAGAAAAAAATCTTTTTTGACAACATAATGCCTTCTTTTTGAAAATATCATGCCCTTTTCAGCCCTTAGCACCCTGTCCTTTTTAAGTCTAGAATGAACCCTGTACTCCTTATAACGAATTCGAAGGGATCAAGATTTCAGTTTGTTATAAAAAGAATTCGTAATAAGGAGATGATATCATTTAGCATTGGGTCTATGTGTGTGGCCAACCAAACTTTAAAAAAAAATGAAATTAATGATGAAAAATAGGAAAGAAAATTCCGCAGCCTGGATTTAAAAAAAAAATTCGTTTTACAGAAAATTTCTTTATAAAGAGGTTTGTTATAAGGAGTTTTTACCTATATTGTATCAAAATTTACTTTGTACATAAGAGTATATAAATGGAAGGCAATCAAGCATAATGCTTTGCCCTGCCCCCCCCCCCCCCCCCTGCAAACAAAGAAAATGACTCTTGTGTCCATACATTATTGGTTTATTTCTTATCAATATGATTTTTTTATATTTTAAAAGGATATTTATAAAAGTACTCTGATATAGCAATGTAACATCTTCAAAAAACTTCAAAATTTAATTTTTCATTTGAATTATTTTCAACTCTTACAAGGGAACTCTACATAGCCTAGCCGCTTTAACAATGGAGTCCTTGTATGGCTATGTATGCTGAAATTTTTTCGTTTTCGCAGTTTATTTTGAAAGAAACACAATTTCGCACTCTCTTATTTTGCAAACATCTATAGTAGCTTCAGATGAGTAACATATTTCAATTTGGTGGAAATCTGTGACATACATGTTCGAGGGATTCCCTTGTTAGTGTTATGTTTAACAAATATATGCTATTTTCGCAGGCATTTTGCGAGAAAGTTAATTAAAACAGAAAAATTTTTAGCTACTGTAAAACCTCGAATAGAGGCTTGGGCATCTATTTGTCTCAATGGTCCTGACG
>JAHWFO010027233.1:1792970-1931978 GCA_023313115.1 Rhysida immarginata
CCCCCCCGGCGATTAATCGAGACTGTGTTTGTTTAAGACCCGACATTAAGGATTAGTCCTGAAAAAATGGGAATAAAAAAAGTTCCCAGCGTTATGCCAAAAACCCATCCAAATGCAGTCATCAGGAGTCATGATTCGTTATCCGATGCTAATAATGCCAAAGATCATGCTCAACAATGAAAATTAGCAGGGTTTACGTTAACGCTAATACTTATCTGTTGGAAGACGCTAAATTTATATCACTGATTTCTTGTCTGGTCAAGCTAACTTGTAAAATTCCCTATGATTGGTGCGATTTTTAATTGTTAATTGGCTAAGATGTAACATGTGATCACCGACATCATAACCAAGGTTTTTCGACATAAAAGCAGAGTGAAAGTGAAATTCCTGACAGCAAGACTTGTAAGAGGCCTAGAGTAATGACGGGACTTTTTAGTCAAGGAAAAGTTTCATTCGATTCACCTTCGGTTACTAGTAATAATTCAACCGGAATTGAAAGAGTAGGAGAAAATATTAGTAATGAACGTGGTTTTTTTTGAAAGAGAATGCTAAATAAATAAAAGAGGACCCAATAACTGAAATACATGGGGCCCGGGGGACTCAATAATTATTCTCCCTAAAGCAAACCCTGAATTAGCCTATTTTATTTATATAAAAAAATTTAAAATTAGTCCTATAGGTGTGTTCTCAATAAATAAAATTTTCCTACATAAGCCCATAAGGGTTCAGTGGAAATTTAAAATTAACCATACCAGACAAGTATAGCAAAAAAAAAAAAATATAACTTACATGATCTGTGCACTATCTGCTAACAAATTAAAAAAAAAAAAAATTATTTCAAATGAAGCTATATTCAATTTGCCGAACCCAGATTCTCCATGTAGTCTAGCCACCTGGTTCTAGGCCGACCCTTTGGTCTCTCCCCTTGGCCTTGGAAAGTAACAACTGCCATAAAGACTAGTTTGCGGCATCCGTATCAAGTGGCCATACCAACCCAACTGAGATCTCTCAATGCGGAGAAGTAGCGGCTCAACACTTAAAGACTTCTTTATTGTGCTGCTGTGCACTCTATCAAGTAGGGTAATACCTACCACACCCTCTCAGAAATCTCATTTCCACTGCTTGTACCTGCGATCACACTCTTTTGCTTATTACCCATGACTCATGACCCTAGGTGAGGATGGAGACAAAGATAGATTTGAAGACGGAGGGCTTGGCTTTGTTTTCCAGCTCATGTTTCGTTACCGCAGATAGCCACAAATCACGTCTGACACAGCTTGCTGCACCGATCCAAGTATCCAATTCTTTTTCCTGCCGCCCATCACTCGTGAATGCAATCCCGAGATACTTGAACTTCTCCACCTGTCTCAATGGGGCTCATTTTGCTCAAAGGGTTCTCCCTAGACCCTTTTGAACGGGCATGCCAACTGGCTGATTTTGGTGATCGTCAGGCTGATTACACGAAAAACTGCACACCACTGCATAATGTTTTATTTAATATTTGTCTGTCTGGCTATTTTATCCTTCCACCCAATTGATATAATTTTCTGAGGAGAACACTGATGTTTAATAAATCTGGAAACTAGGACTGTACTTAAAAAAATATATATCTGGTGTTATCTTAAAGTTTGTGAAATAGCTTTATACAAATTTATCAACTTCATTTTCCTCCCACTTTTGAAATAGTTGTCATTAGAATGTGAACATTGATTCCAGTGATTTTATTATTCTCCACTTGTATTTTGTTAGAGCATTCAGTCCACTTGTGATTTTTCCTGGATTTCATTAATGGGGCTAATTCTTTTCTCTTTTAGCCTCAATTTCTTTTTCAGGAAGAGAAACAAATCATTAATTAAATTTAGCAAATTAGAGTGGGTGAGGAAGGTGCAAGTATATGCTTGCTTGGCCCCCCCCCCCCCCAACTTTTTTTTCTTTCTGAATTCACCATTATTTCAATGTAAGAGAAAAATTTTTCCATTGCTATATGCAGTGCCAACTCTTCATATAGTGCTCCATCCAAATGTTTCATGCCTACCATGTGAGAAGGAGAAGAGAAACTGATTTGGGTAAAATGAAACAATTTATTGGTTTTACAATGTCAGTTTGTCTGTCTGTCTTCTTCATATTTTCTATATTTTTTGACGCATTAGGTTGAAATCTGCTAAAAAAAAAAAAAAAAAAAAAGTACTGAATTTATTGAGAAGATTGTACCAATGATTTCAAGTTGCATTTGCATTTTAACAGAGGAGCATAGGGTATTTAATTAATGTTTTGAGTAAAAAGAGAATGGCCAAACATGCACTAACGGAATTGTGATGCCGAGTGGACATGATTACCAAGTGTTGAAGTCCTGGAGAAGCCGTTCTGTATTAAAATGGGCCAATCCAACGGGTCCTGTAAAGGACATATTAATGTGGAGAAGTATGTTCTGGCAATAAATTCCGTGTAAATATCGTAATGAAACTTCTCTTTGACAGTTTCTGTGAGTATCACCATCTTCCAGCAGAAAAGGCAGTACATGGGTGCTGGGGAAAATATTCTAAACATGATTTGCACACACTGTTCTCTTCCATCTATGTTCACTATCAATTAATTCACAAAACGCAACAATCATGATGCTAGAAAACATGCAAAGCAAAGAATACATTCACTGAAGTGGAAGCAACAATGCAATCTTTGAATAATGGAATAAAAACTTATGTGGATAGAAATAGTTAAGTAATAAACTAGAGGATACTCTTTTACCACAACAAGGCAACAAGAAACGAAAAAATAATAAGTAAAAAATAAGACAAAAAACAAAAGAATAAGGAAAAATACGACCTTCTTATTAACTGAAAACAGGTCGTATTTTTCCTTATTCTTTTGTTTTTTGCCTTATTTTTCACTTATTATTTTTTCGTTTCTTGTTGCCTTGTTGTGGTAAAAGAGTATCCTCTAGTTTATTACTTAACTAATGCAATCTTGTTTTCAAAAGGGTATATGCTGCCCTATTTGCAGGCATAAAAAATCTAACAAATAGTTTCATGGTTTATTCTACAAGCTTTTGAGTAGCACCTCTTCTAGTGTCAAATTAGACGTTTTATTGATCTTGTAATTTATATAATTTTTTCCCCACTTTCTCAGGTTACAGAGTCTAATTTTCATTGGATTTTAATGTAGTTGGTCTCGAGAACATGCATTTGTTAATATAATTTGAATTAAGATAAAGTATTGGATGTTATTGGTTGAAATAATTTTTGCAGCTGTTATTTTTAAGATTGCTCCCATTTAAAAAAAAATACATGTTTTGATGAAATAAGCATGCATGCCCTTAATAGACAGTGATCTTCTAGATGGTGGGGTGTGGAAAAGTGCTGTAAGAATGGGGATATTGCTTAAATAAACTTAGGGGCAGACGACTCAAAACAAACCGAAATAGATGATTAATTGCCTCTTGTTCATTCGTTTGTTATCTAAATGAGAGGGAAGGTTGAATTTTTAATGATATCTTTGGCTTGCCAGATAATTTCTAATTTAAAGTGAATTATTTTTCTCTTTTCAGGTTTCAAATTAAAAATAATTTTAATATATTCCTATACATTTTTTTTTCCAGTTTCTCAGGTTATATGACTCTAATTTTCACTGGATTTTTTGATAAGGGCGAGAAGTATCAACATGACAATGGAGATTTAGTAACTGTGGAGACCATTTTGCTCAAAATATGTCACAAGAAAAGAAAGGTGTTAATGGATAGTCCTTGTTTTTTTGTTTTCTTTTAATATGATCTTTAATCAATTCTATGATATAATTTCAACTTATTGGAAAAGCAGGCAGCTAATTAGAATATGCAAATTACTTTGTCTCATTTAATTCATAATTTGTCTGGAAATATAGTTTTTAACATGACTGTTTTCTTTCAGGAATATAATTTAAAAAAAAAACTGATTGTGAAGGAAAATGAAAGAAACATCATCTTGTAGAATATGTAATGTGGTGTTGTAAAGAAAATTTTAAGAAATTTGTAGAAAAATTATAGAAAGCACTGGAAAATTAAATGCTTCATTGTATGTAAATTTACAAAAACTTCTTTCCTTTCAAGTGCTGGAAATGAAAGTTTCTGTACAGAGCATCTTTCTGCAAAGTCAGCAGAAAGTTGTTTTAGTTTTATACAAAAATGACATCATAAAATTTGATTTAAAGAAAACCTGTTGTTCTTTCACTTTGATGAATTGCATAAGATTTTCCGTGTCGAGGTAAATGTTATCAAATTTCTTTATAAATTTTCTTAAAATAGTTTTTAAACTTGAATAGAAATCATATCTGCAAAAGTCTACATCTCTATATAATATTACTGGTCTTATCACGTTATCATGGAGTAGCTGAACAGCATGGTTGGGGGCATTGTCATCTAGTAAAACTGACATATCCTGTTCAGGTTCTTCCTAGAAAAGTTCAGAAAACGAGGAAAAGCCATATTCAGTAAACAAAAGGAAAAATTCCGCGACCTGGGATAGAGCCAACGACCATGAGTTGCCTTCTCAACAGTCTTATCAACTGATATTCACGACATTTCAAAATGATTTGAACGATTTCAGTTTGCTAAATTTTATTCATACATTGTCATTTTAAGTTGTAATTTCGCACATATTTAATGGAACTCCAAATTTAGTTCTTGGTGACAACGTATGAACTGTCAACACCTTTAAAATAATAAACTTGAGGATGTCTTTCATTGTATTTCACCAGATATTTGATCATTGGTAATGTTGTGTTCCTCATGGAAAGTGTTGTAATCATTCAAATCATTTTGAAACGCATGGTATTATGGTCACTTTTATTGTCTCAATTGTAGCCAAATGGCATAGCAGATCCCAGCTCTCAAGTCGAGAATCTTTTTCAGTTTTAAACCATCAATAATTGATGAAATTACAGTGTTTTGAAATTTTTCATTTAAGTAAGGGTCCTTCAAATGGGCCTGGAGAGAACATTGCTGTCGCTAATTAGGTCTGCATTATGGAGTGGTAAAGGTTGCTAAAAATTGGTTCTAGTCCTTTCACTGTAATAACAGAGTTAGGTTAGTTCAGAAAACTATAATATGGCTACCCAAATTATTTTCGAACTACAACTATGCTTCTATTACTTCATCAATTACCTCTATTAAACATCCAGTTCATAAGCTTCTTTCAGCATTCTTCTCACGTAAACGTGTCAACGATGAACAGTGAATGAGTAGTCTAGAATTTGTGCTCATTGCAACTACTATTTTCTGAGTTGTTGCACATATGATTAGATTATCAATGGCTTGGTGTTACAGCTCTGCTGTAAACGTTATATACTCTTCATAACGCTCCCTGTGCTGCTTCATACACTGGTGGCCAAAAGTTTGGACCAACCAGCAATGTCAAGAAAAACTGAATTTATACGAAAACTGTTTTACACCTACAACTCTACGTAAATATGAAACAATATTCAGGGAAGAAACAAATTTATTTCTACGTTGTTGGTTTCTTATTACCTAAAATCAAAATAAGACTGGCCAAGAGTTTGGACCACATTTGTATAAAATAAGGGAAAAAAGTATTACATCATAACTAATGAGTTATTTTAATATTTGAGATCATTTTGACTCTATAATATTTGACAAACTACCTGAAATTGAATTAAATAAGCTTTTAATAACATTTGGCTTAACAGCTTTCTGAATGGCTGCTATTAGTTGTTCTCGACATTTGTACTGAGTGTTTTGGTAAATTTTTTGTTCCGTGAGATGCCACACATTCTCAATAATATTTAGATCTCGATTTCAAGCAGTCCAAGCAAAAGTGGAAAAGTTGTTGCTCTCAAAATAGGCTTTCACAAATCGTGCAGTATAGATTGCAGGACTGTCCTGCTGCTAAATCCATGGTTTTTGCTTAAACTAGATTTTGCACAAAGGGATGAACACATTGTGAAGATCATCTTTATATTGAGCTGTTGTGCAATGTCCATCTATAATGTGTATCTTCAACTTTCCATTGTTTCCAATGGCTCCCAGAATCATCACTCCACTACCACCCATTTGCTGCTTAATTCGCAGTGGAACAAGTGTTTCTTTATCACGATGCTCTTCATAAGAAGCTATATTGTCAGGACCATCCAAACTGATTCGTTTTTCATCAGAAAACACAACCAATTGGAAGTCTGTTTTCACGCAAGATGTGTCTTAGCAAACTCCAGTCTTTCCTGCATGTGTTTCTGTGTTAATGGCAACTTTTTGGGTACGATTTCATAGGCAAAGTTGTGAGCATGTAGTTCGTTGCAAATTGTTCTTCTTGAGGCAGCAAGTTGCAGATTAAGCTTGACTTGTATGGTGTTGACTACATGCCCAGATGTAATATCATGTCTAACATGTCTCTTAATTCTTGATTTGTCTCTTCGCATCAGTGACATGGTCGTCCTATTTTCTAATTAACATTTTTAACAATTCTGATAAAGATTTGTAGCTCACAAGCGAAATTTCAGCAACTTTTTTGAAGTTTGTAAATTTCTTGTTAAAATTTCTAATTCGCTCTCGTTGGCCTTCAGTTAACATTGTACAATACATAATATGGTTTTTGTGCTCACCACAAAACACGATGACTTGTAATATGCAAATTATTTGCATGTTTGTGATGTTGGTCCAAACTTTTGGCCAGACTTATTTTGATTTAAGGTAATAAAAAAGCAACGACCCAGAAATAAATTTGTTTCTTCCCTGAATATTGTTTCATATTTACTTAGAGTTGTAGGTGTAAAATATTCTTAGTATAAATTCATTTTTCTTGATTTTGCTGGTTGGTCCAAACTTTTGGCCACCAGTGTACAACCAGGATTATAAAGATACAGATTCCACTCAGCAGTTGACATTTTACATTTAACAGTTTATCCTCTCATGATTTTCGATACCATTGCTGTCGATATGCATACTTAACTGGAGGTTTGTGTTTTGGGTGGCATCAGCAATTTAATGGAATTTAATCTCTTGGAAGTTGAAATGGTCGGAAATCATTCACATGACCCTGGCATGCACAGATGTGCCAATATTATTCAGTGAAGAGAGCACACATACAGAGCGATTAGTGATGCATAATAGAGGGAGTCTTGTTTGCTGTATGCCAAAACAAAAAGGATGTAAAATATTTTTCTTTATATCTAATACATGCGAGAATTAGTAGAGCGCTGTAGCAAATGTTATCATTGGCAACGCTGTATGCCACGATAACAACAAAGAAAAATGGTGCCATCCGTTAAGCAGAAAGCTGACTGTGTTCTATTTTATAGTAGATATGAAAGTACGATCGTTGTTCAGAGGCATTTCAAATGTATTTATGGTATTGCAATTACCAGTTTTGATTCTCATTGCATTATGCAATGGTTCAAATAATACGGTGAAATGGGAACTGTTCTGGCCATTTATGCAGGAGGAAGAATGAGAAATCAGGAAAATGAAGAAAAAGTGCATGATGCAATGCAAGCAAGCTCGTGTAAATCCATCAGACATTTGTCTCTGGAATTATTAAGAATTTCTAAGAGCACACGTCATCAAATTCTATGAAGGTATCTGAAAATCTATCTATATGATAGAGATTACAAAAGAAGATTGGTGTTGACTTGATAATGACTCAATGTTTTTGAAGCAGCGAATTTTTTCAGATGAAGTGATATTCCAAAATATGGGGGTCCGCAAAGCTCCACATCTCGCATGAACTGGAATAGACAAGTCCGACGTGTGCTATATCAAATATGAAGATGTAAGGGCTGTTCTTCTTTGCAAAGGCAACAGTCAATCTTTTGAAATTTTGAAATGGAGTATTGTTTAGATCGTTACAGTCTGTTGCTTTTGATATAGAATGAAATAAAACAATAGGGGCGAACTTCAGGAGGAGATTCCTGACCAAAAGAGGAACAAAAAATCTCATATAAACATAAGTCTGAAAATGGATGGTTTGTCTGTAATAGAGCAATTAGTACAGAACATAAATTTACTGTTGTAGCCTCTCGACTATTCCAGTGTTCTTTTCCATATGTAAAGACCATCTCTGCTTGTTCCTGATATGAATACTGGACCACTGTACCTCTGTTGCACGACGATCACTCAAAAATATCTCTGAAACAGAAAAAAAAAAAACATTATGGGGGGGGGGGGGCATGATGTCTTGCATGACAATTATTGTCCTGTCCATGGAAATTATGCTTTCTGAACATAAGTTGATATGAACTTTTTTATTACTTTTCTTATGAGGAATCCCCTCACCTGAAGTTTGACGACCCTACTGTTTTTGTTCATCCTGTTTAGCATGAAGGCGAAAACTCCATTCGCATCAGGCAAACATAACTGGCATTGACCATTTCCATTATGTTGTTTAACCCTTATGCCAGACTGACACATCTATTTGCTTAGGATTTAAAATTGTACAGTCGAACCTCGATATAAGGATACCTGATAAAAGGATATTCTGTTTTACTTTATCAATCTTTCGTAACTCCGGATAAAATGATACTCAGCTTATAAGGATACTTTCTTCCGGTCTCGAGGATATCCTTATAGCAGGTTCGACTCTATATATACAGAGTCAATAAGAAATTAGTGTATTAACATTGTCAATTTACTATAAAGTGAAAACTTCTAATCCACAAGGAGGAAAGAAATGAAATATGAGATGCGTATTTGGATGGGGACCTTGTCCCTGAAATGTGTATCCAATGTTTCCTTTCTTTCCTCTTTATAGATTATATGTTTTCACTTTATTAGTTTGTTCCATTCCACGGTAATCACTTACTGTTTTATGGTCCAAGCAGCCAAAATAAGTTGAAGAGATATTGTTGAGCATATTGAATGTTTGGATATGAAATAGAAGATATTTATTTTTGTTTTTTAATTTTTAAATTTTGTATTTTTAGGACGTATCATCTCCAATTATGCAAACTACCGTTGGAAAAAGTGATGTTCCTCGTAATCCTGATCCATCTAATCCTCCTTCTTCTGTAAATGCTATTTCCGTCCCAAGTGACACATTTAATTTGAGCAATGGACACCTAGTCAAATCTTACGTATTACTATTGCGTGTTAGTACAGTTGCAAATAAAGTTCTAATGAATGGTCTTTGTAATGGGGATCTTAGTGATTCAGGACCAGGTAAATAATTTTTATTTTGCGATTGTTACTTGTAATACTTGGAAGATGTAGCATATTACAAATTATGAAATGGATTTTCCTAGGAAAGCTAATATTGCATTCAATTATAATGAAACTATACTCAACATATAGCCTTGTTGCAGTGTAAAACATGTTTTTGCGGATTGCTCTTTGGCTACTATATGAAATTGGGTTGCAGTTTTCATTACAATAACAACTCATTTAAGTCAGAAGCTACAGCTAAAAACTTTATTTAAATACTGCATACATTTTTTTATTGAATTGGTTTTGACCAGAATTTATTTTGTGCTTTCTGTAGATAAGATGTGACATTTAATTTATACAGAATTGATCATTCAACAGGTTAATCAGTATTAACCATATGAAATCGCATATATTTAGGTATATGAAATATTGATATGGAAAAGAAATTACTTGTTTTTGGTAGTATTTATATTCTTAAAGAAAAAAATGAATGACAACCTTGAAGATTTTAGACTGTCTGCATTCTTTCTCATTCTAACTTGACAGTGCAGAAACTTAGTGTGTACCGATTCTGGTATTCACTCGCATTGTCATGTACCCGAGTACATAGCTAGTTTCTGATTGGCCTTGAGATCACGTAATCCCAAATTACCAATTATGTTTTCAGTGATCAGGGAGAAGCTTGGGTCGAGAAGTTTTCAAGCCAGGAAGTGGTTTCTTACACCAAGCATTATTTCCCTTTGGTCCATATGTAAATACTGTATAATAACCAATATACCCTAATTTTTCGCACTATCAATTATAACGCGCACCCTTTAAACAGACATGAATAGTAAAAAAAATTCGACTATAACATGCACTCATGTATAACACGCACCCTTTAAATCTACATAAATAGTAAAAAAATTCGACTATAACGCACACTCAGGTATAACATGTACGATGTCATACATACTCGAAAATAAAATAAATATACGGTAGTTCTTATAATTGCCCTTTTGATTTGTTTAATGGTAAAAAAAAAAATGATACGAAATGGTTTTTCTAAAATAAATGTTTATTAATATTACAAATTAAAAAATCAAATACTACCTAATAACAATTAAGATCCAAAGAAGTCTTCTTCTTCACTATCGGAATGAAATAGTTCCATCCATTCAGCTGGTTGCGCTGCAACTTGCAGTGATGGTTCTTGAAATGGAGCCTCTTTATTCAAAGGCTGTAGTCAAAATTGTTTAACTACGAAGTTAGATGCATCACGAGCAACGATTGGTGTTCCCCAATCACGTGATGATGACCGGGCTCCTGATTAGCTAACAGCTCTACAGTGGCAATGGCGGACATGGGCGGAGCAATGGCCATTTCTTTTCCTTCAGCTTTCACTAGTTTTAAAACTGAATTTTTCTTTCGTTTGCAGCTGAAAACAACCTATGAAGATTATTTTTTACGTTATTTTTCACGTTGATGCCAAAGGGCACGAAGTTGAGAAGGGGAAGGAAGGAGTTCGCAATATTAGCGCTTGAAAACAAAGGGCAGCACAGAAGTTTGAGAAACTGCGCAATTTCTCGATTCTAATTTTTCATTGATATTAGTTGCTTCGGACGATTTTTCTATTGTTCTACTGGATAGATTTTTATGATCTTGGCCATTTTGGAAAAATCTTAACCTACTAAAGACTCAGCTGTTGGAATTTTTTGTATAAAAGCAGAAGAAAAATTGTGAGAGAAAACAAGACAGGTACTCGAATTCAAAAGTAAAAAGTTATATAGATCGTTATATAAAATAAAATAATTAAAATAGAAATGTTTTAGCAATAGCATTTTCATGAAAAATACCTTATCTTTCCAATGATGTAAAGGAAATTTTTTATTTTCAACGGTTCAGCTGAAAATTTTACCGTTATGAAAAATACGGATCTCCGTAAATAGTGGGGCTAAAGGGTTAAACTTGGCATCCTTCGAACACTTAAGGCATGTATAATCATCATGGAAAATTTCATTCAAATCTGATCATTGGATCCGAAGATATTATTGATTCTTAAAAACGCTTTTTCTCATCGCCGATGCACCTTTAAAAATATGAAAAACCAAGTATAACGCGCACTCGAGTACAACGCGCAGGGCTACTTGTGTTTTTGACTGCAAAATGTTGCGCGTTATATACGAAAAATTAGGGTAATAGATCATGACCTGTTAAAAGCGATTCTACCCAATAAATCTGCTGACTCACCTTAAATTTATTGACATATAGAAATAAAAATTTGAAATCCTAATAAATAATATAAAAAGAACGGTAGAATATTTACTTTCTTCATTTAGACTTCTAAAATTAATTTTGATATTTTATCAGATTTAAAATAAATGGCACAATAAAAATACGAATGCGTCACGAAAGTAAGTTCCATTTGGTAGTACAAGAAAAGCAAATACACGCTTGGAAAAAAAAATTATTCAAAAAAATCTCCATACCTTCAACCGTTTTTCTACATAGCTCCCACCATTTTGAAGGCACTTATCATAGCGGGGCATGAGGTTTTTGTATCCTGCTTCATAAAAGTTGTCACCTGTGATGTCAACCACATAATGACAGATTTTTTGCCCAATCATTGTTATTGAACGTCTAGCTGCTTTTACCTAGCGACTTTCATCTCTTTTTGCACCTGAAGTCGTTCCTTGGTGGGCAGAAGCTCAACAACAATGATGGGGTAAAAAAAAAAAAAGCCGTTCCAGGTATTCATGTGGTCTGGTTGCCTCATTTACATGCAATGCAAGCAATACTGTCAAGTTAAAGTGAGAAAGAGTATAGTTATTGCAATTCCATAGTATGGTTGCTGTTTGTTTCCTCATTCTTACAAATGGTCTTTTTCGTTTTTGGTTTAATGGGAAAATATTTTAATTTTTAATATAGACTTAAAACTAAACTATTTATAACTGTGAATGCTGAAGAAATTTTGTTTTGAATGTTGTTAATTGATTTAACTTCTGCTAAAGTAATTTAATCATTATTTCTAATTTTTTATTAGCAATTTCAGTAAAATTTATATTCCGTAATAGTGTACATTTAATAGCATGAAGTATGCTAAACTAATTATTTTAGGGACTGTTTAATAAATCCGACTGGTCGCGAACATGCTTTCCATAAACTAACAACCTGTTATGCTCATCATGTCTATAAAGTAACCGATTGCACTCATCACAACTAGACTTCAATGCCGGTTGTCTGCTTGATGAAGTTGAATCATAATAGTGGACCAAATTCCAAGTCCTTCGAATCTTCAGCTGTGCTAGACCAAGTAATCATTTTTCAACGGCAAAGATGCCTATTTATATTTTTATAAACGAGATATAAATGAAGGTAATGCAGACGAGATAAACTGAAATAAGGAAATTGTGATACGAGGGTGAATCAAAAAGTAAGTTACACTCTGCATCATCTGTGGTCGAAGAGCAACGACATCATTCGCTGTTTTTAAGGATGGTACCTGTATGTCTGTAATTGCAACGTGGCGTGATCCCACGTGTTCACGCGTTTACTGCTTATGCAAGAGTGTTGTCATGGCGCAGCAACTGGCACAAGTTAGAGATTTGCAGAACAATCCGTTTTTTGTGGGTGAAAGGCTTAAATTGCACTGAAATCCATAAGGAAATTTGCAGCATCTACAGGGATAATGTGATTTCTCGTCCTACAATTGTGAAGTAGTGCCAACAGCTCGAAAATGAGCGCTCAGATTTGACCGATGAATACTGCGCAGGAAAAACATCCACGTCCAACACTCTTGAGTAGATTGCCCGCATTAATGAGATGATTCTGGACAATCGGCGAATCAGAATTAAAGATATCGCCAGAACGCACTGATGACTACGTCAAAGACGCAGTTCTGACATGGTTGAGAAATGGTGGAGTGGATTTTTACCGCAGCAGCATGGAAAAGTTAATTTCACGTTCAGACAAGTGAAAATAACTTGGGTGATTATATAGAAAAGTGAAATAAATGGTGCACGTTACCTCAGAATGTGTGTATGGGATTTTAACTTGCATCTGTTTTTACTGTTTCAGAATGTAACTTACTGTATGATTCACCCTCGTAATTGGAAATATTTTTCTCGTAAACATACTTTGCAAGTTCCGATGACATACTTTCAGTTTTAATTGATCTCAACTAGATTGTCCAAAAGGTACACACAAATGGAAATGACTGTAGCACATGATCTGTTGGAGACCGGTCAGACTTATAAGATAGGCCCTAAAGCGTGGGTCCCACATGCATAAAAATTACCATTGAAATATTTTATGACATCCCATACATAAAAAAGAACCATTTAATTGTGGAAACCACAAAGCAGAAAAATTTGATGGCATCACTTCCTGCTTTTGTCTCCTCTGCCTGGAGATTTCTTCTTTCAGGAAATGTTGAATTCAACTTTTGTGGCAGAAAGGAGGGCAGAAACTGGTTGCTCACCCAATAGAAAACAATCTTTACAGTGGCATCCTCTCTCTCACACAAATAAAATAAATTGTAATGGCGAAATGGTCCATTCGCACAGGCGTACCACCAGGTCATGAAATTGGTTTTAAAAAAAAAAAAAAAAAAAGAGACAGAGAGAGAGAAAGAAAAATTTCTTTTCAGTAAAGGTTTATCTCAATGAGGGAAGAGGCTGTTCATGTCATTTTTATTGTTTGAATAAAATGCTTCTGCCATTTCTTCATTTTAACTCCAAAACTGCTCATCAGAGCCAAAGAAGTCATTTATAAAAAAAAATTTGCCTTAATGAGAGAAGACCGTACATGTCGAATTCATTGAGTTTGGTTCGCCGATTAGAAAAAATTAATATTTCTAAAAAGGCTTAACCAAAGAACAGGTAAAATACGCCAAGGCACAATTTAAGGTGCTCTTAAGCTTTATTCAATTCTATTTGCCATTTCGGAGTTAGCTGCACAAAATTGGTCACATACGTACAGATGGGATATTTTTTTTTTTTTTTTTTTTAATTTCAACATATCTTTTTGAATCGTGAGTTAAGTTGATTTCAGGGAGTGGGGGGGGGGGGGGGGATTTTCGGAAATAAACACATTCTTACTGAGGGGTAGACCAAATGTTGGATGCCCAGCTCACAAAGATGAAGAGACCGGGGGGGAAAATTAATGTGGATGTGCTAATAGAAGAAGTTTTCACAAGATTTGAAGATAAGAGCAATTAAATTGAATTAAATTCTATTTGATGATCGATGAGGAATGAACGAACTGTGTAGTGTTTGTGCACTCGCAGTCGATGCGATCTAAACTGTTTAGATTGCGTCAGCTTCAGTGCAGTGCACTACTGTGGTGCAAAAATGACAAATTACGACAATGCATGTGCTTGGGTAGCAATCTTCTGCTGTCTCATTTTTTTGAGTTTCTATTGTGCGGAACACCTCCTGGAGCAGGATGTTAAAAAGCAGAAAAAAACACGTCCTGGTCTTTGCTTGTTTTCTGCTTGTGGGAATCAGGCTTTAGTATATAATTAATGTTGGAACCTTAGTTGTTCTTTAATATGGGATTGATTTTATGTGAATGTATAAACACAAAACAGTTGCAACTTAAAATACTGAACTGTTCCTATTTCTAATAAAATATCTGTAATTTCATTGTTTTTCATTAACTGATTACAAAAAAATATAGAACACTATATATCCTCTGTATAAAAAGCAAATGGCTAATTTTTTTTTTTTTAAACCTAGATGAGCCTCCTTCCAAGAAACGTAAGAATGGTAAAATTTTATCCGAAGATGTGAAAATGTATGGAGCTGAATTGATAGTGTATGATAAACACAATCGTTGCCTGCTGACAGATGGTGAATATGAACTGGTGTTGCAAGAAGTAATTACTTCTAAAGGTTCCCCAAGAAAATTATGCTCTTGGGAAACGTTTGTCGATAATAAAGACAAGGTATGTGACAGTTTGGATTTTCTTCTTGAAAATTTTGTTTTATTTACTCAATGTACTGGCATCACCTGCTTGGAAGTGCCTGGATTCCAGCAGAATAAAAGGTTTTAGTCTTAACCTCGGAACCACAGTTTTTCAACCCAGGTTGAGCTTTACTGATATGAGGTAGGTTCAAAAAGTCCCCAAATCAGATTGAAATAAATCGCATGCGGAGATGGGTAATTAGTGTGGTGCATGCGTCATTTTCAGTTGTTCTAGACTTTTAGCCGTCAAACATGTCGTAATTTGAGCAGCGTGCAAACGTAAAATTCTGTGTTAAATTGAGGAAAATATTTTCGGAAAAATGGTATTACTTCTAGAGGCTTATGGTGATGCAGCAATAGGAAAAACTCAAATTTGTTAGGCTTCGTCGGTTTAAGGAGGGACGACGAGAAAATTGAGGATCCAAGGTTCAGTAGACCCTCAACAGCCAGAAATGCAGAAACATTTGCTAAAATTGTGGAACTTTTGTGGGCTGATGGATGCCAGACAGTTAAGAACTGCGACAGAAGCTCTGAAGAAAGTAGCAAACAAAGGTCTACAGCCCACCTTCGACAAAATACATGAACATTGGCAAAAGGCATTACTTCAAAGACCAGAGTGCTTAAAATATGATGTATCCCATACTTCCTTTTTCTGAAGCAGAGTTTGGGAAATTCTGAACCTACCTCGTATAGCTTCTACTGTTCACTTCAAATATCCGTTGATTGATCTTTGTTGGGTTTTCACTTTAGCATGTAAGAAACAGATGACTGACTATACTTCCTTGGAGTAAGTATCCAGTCGGAAGTTTTTAAGCTGCCAGGTTCTCATTAAGTCAGCGAAGTGAAGATCAGGGTCAAAAACACTTGTCATAGAGCAGCAAACTACAAAGTGGTGGTGCAATATTCAGATTCCTTATTATGGGTCAAAGTTTATATTCATTTTCTAAAATTAGCTTCACTGCAAATTGTAAACATTTCTACCGATGTATGGATGCATTGACTATCCCCATATACAACAAGTATTCACACGTCTGCTGTGTGCCCCCGCCCCATCCTCTGAGCTCATTTGGATGGCAATTGCTCAACTATCGCGTGTTGGGCAACCTGCACACGTTTTTACCTCTTGCATCAATGAGGTTGTCCAATCACAATATACTTTAATCGAGATGTTGTTCAATCACGATACACAGTGCAGCACATAAACACACATAAACATTTCACAAACTGCAGTTTAGGAGATGCTACCAGTTTTCGCCTGAAAGCCAATGATCACCCCCTCCATTTTCCAGATTTGATAAATGCTCATTTTATCCATGACAGCAATGATAAATATGTGCAGAATAGAGACATCTCTTCCCTTTTTTTTTTAATTGGCTATGCAAAGTAGGAGGTGGTCATAAGAATGTAGCTAAATTTTGTATAATTCATTGTCATTCCAAGTGAGGAAATAAAAGATGTTCCCAAGAAATTCCACAATGTGCATATTTTTCTTTTATAGTTTCATGCATGATCAGGGGCTGCTCAATGGGGAAGGCAGCTGTTTCAGATGGCCGTGTAAGAATGATGATGATTTGGGAGCAAAAGAAATCAAAAATTTTTGGGGTGGCAAAAATTTGGTTTAACTTCAGGGACAAGTTACTTCGTGCCTCTGCTGTTTATTATTGCATTTACAGTTTTGAACTTAGCTCTGTGATATTATATTGAAATTATTCTGTTTTTGTATCAATAAAAGAAGTGAATGCAGTCTGGAGAAACTGGAGCAGTTACATATCTTTTTTCAGTACTAATTCTTGGCTAAATCTCTTAAAAAGAATTTTTTATCAATATTGAAAAATTTACTAACTTTTTATTCATGGTTAAAATTATCTCAGCTTCAACAAAAATTCACATAATCATCATTTGAGTTATCAAACTCTATACCAGTTGAATAACTGTCCTTTTCGTTCTAAATATTTAATTTCTGTTCTAAATATCATTTTTCGTTAATTTTGGAATGAATGTTTATTTATCTTAATATTACTCCTTTCAGCAATCTGTTGGACCGTTTGCAGTATTTAATAAGGGGCCAACCTTGAAATTTCATTTAAGATGGAATGAAGAGCCAACAAATGGCTTAGTGGCAACACCTACCTCGTTCTCATCAAATGCTAATTTGAATAACAATCATATAAATAATTATTCACTAAGCAAGACAAATGGTTCTGCTAACCATTCAGGTAAGAAATTTTAATGGTGGTGATGTTACATGTAAATCCTTCTAATTATAGGGTTAATTTTTAAAGAAATGCAATGAAAAAAATTGCATGAAAACATGAAAACTTTGTTTGTTCCAATGCATATTGTGGACAAGGAAAAATGTGATATGTGATAAATCTAAATGGATTTAAGACACCATGCTCACAGGATCGCCACAGATTAAAGAAAACACAGATGCAATAAGCCCATGTTAAACCATGTGAAACAAAATTTAGCAATGTTCCTAGCAGTATCAAGGACACACTTCCAAATGCCATGCTAATACAAGCAATATTTAATTAAGAATGGAATGAAAACTTAAATTATGTGTGAATAAAGAAAGGCTCTAGTTATAGGAATGAAATTTTTATGGAAAAAACCGTATCAGAATAAATTATATGTCCTTGGTATCGCTCGATGGCTCTGTGGTCGCTGTTTCTTCTGGTTTGTATTCGCTTGTCACATCTGTGTTTTCTTTACTCTGTGGCATCACTCTTATATTCTCAAGTTTCCTCAACATGGAAAATATGATTGGACCAATGAGTGTCAAAATTGCCCAGAATTTAATTACACCACAATATATTAGGCAGCTGACTTAATGTTGTCATGGGAAAAAAATCAATACATTATGCTAAATTGAAAGATTGCCAAAAAAATTTTCAGCATCATTAAAGGAGCACATAAAGTTCAGTAATCATGTTCCTAGTTGGAGACTATCATCTATTTCTGTTTTAGACAATGGGATCTTTTCACTTCGTCAACAGAACCGAGCTACGAATAAAGAAATGGAACACTTATATACAGAAAGCAGGAGCGTAATTGTCCAATCCTGATCTTATTTCCTTATACTGAGTGATCCAAAAGTTAGTTCACCACTATTAATTCGGAACATTACTGCAACACCTTCGAACATTACAGCTCACACCGCCCGAATCTCAATGGAACAAATAAAATCTGTGCTATTCGGAGGACATGGTGCAACGAGTTTCCAAGATCTGTGCCGTCGCATTCGTTTGTGCAAGCAGGAGAATGGGGGCGACTTTGAACTTCAGTCAGTGTTGCATTGATTAAAGAATATCCACTGCAAATTTGATATCTGTATGTTTAATGGTTTTCATTTTATATATGAATCCTTAGGTGAACTGATTTTTGGATCACCCCCTTTTTTTTTTTTTTTTTTTTTTTTTTTCAGCAATACAAGAGCTTTGCTAATGTTAATAAACTTAGCATACCGTTCACTATTTTTGATTCATATTTACAATAATTACTGTACACATTTATTGAATGCTGGTAAATAACTTGGTAATTTACATGATTTTTTACATATCAACTTGAGGGAATAAAAAATGTACTATAGATGATATTCGATTGAGAGGGGCAGTTCAGATTACTGCAACCGTACTTCGAATATTTTAAATATCTGTTTGAAAAGTATTTAGGAATTTGAGCTAATGGAAGTTTATTTGGTTATCTATTGTTACTTTCCTTCATAATTTTTATTCATTTTGTTTAATCTATTACTGATGTGATTTAACATTTGTTTATATTACAGAAGGGAAACGTGTAAGAGATGATTTTGTATTAGAGAAGAGGAAGCCAACTCGTATATTCTATCAATTTTTATATAATAATAACACAAGGCAACAAACGGAGGCCAGAGAAGATTTACATTGCCCTTGGTGTTCTCTTAATTGTTTGCATCTGTACAGTCTGCTCAAACACCTTAAATTGTGCCACAGTCGTTTTATTTTTGCATATGTGGTACGTATTCAAATTTTATTTTGTGTTTTAATTCCTCCATGAATGTTCACTTATTAATGCTGGAAATAGAAATTTTTGTTTTGATAAATTTCCTTTTTAAATTGGGTAAACATATTAAGTGGAGGTTTAGCAGTGTAATTAATATTGCCAAATGAAATTAATTCCTGTGTCCATTTTGAGAATTTTGCATTTGAAATTCCTCCTCTTCTCTCTTTTCTGTATTCACACACACATTTTGATTGACATGACCAGCCTGCTTGGTGACGATTCACAATAATGAGTTGATTCTAGGATAAAAACCCGTTTAATAGGTGAAATTAGTTAATTAGAATTGTTTATTGGTTTGAATGAACGTTACTTATGTTTTTTGGTTCTTTCATAATTGGGGTTTGTTTTTGATGGTTGTTTTTCTTTTATTTTTATTTTTTTTTATTACACCATTTATATGTATTCGGTGCACTTTCTGGCATTATTAGTAGCAACTGAAGTTGATGTACGTAGATGAGCTAATAATTCTTTGAAGATCACAGGATATATAATTGAAATAAGCTTTTGGGGATTGTCTATTGCGCGTTGGCTGTGAAACTTCAATTGTTAGCATGACTTGCCAAAAAATATTTCCATACCAATATTTGTTGCTCTCAGGACATTGGGCTGGTTCAAATATTTAATGATGTGAAATTGGTTTGTTTTAAGTATAAAAAAAATAAAGTAAAAATAAATGATAATTGAAATGGCTGATGAGGCAGACTTGCATCACTTTATGGAAAAATGCTACATGTTAAGCACTTCTCTTCTCTTTGACTGGATAATAAGAGAAAAGATAACAGCAATTCAAGAAATGCTTCTAAATATAATATGGCACATGATATAAGAAACTTTAAAAACAAGCGAATGTGCAAATCTAAATGATGAAAATCTTGTATGCTACAATCTTTTATAAAAATCTTCATTGGATATTTAATTGCATACCTCAAGTTAAATTCATATAAGTTAGGAGACAATATCCACACCTCCTCCTCCCCTTCCCCAAACTTACTAATTTCAATAGGGGAGTTGCACAGTGGCTTCTGAGGTCACCTGTGAATAACCGACGCGCTAGGTATTTGAGAGGAGGAGTTGTACTTTCGACGACGCCAAAGCTGAAATGGAGGGAACAACCTGTTTTTACCTGGTTGCTATAATAACACAGTGATGCGTAAAAACAGTCTTTTTTCAATTATTGTTATTATTAAAAAATGTCTCCGTAACTAATGTTTCAAACTTTTGAGTTTGTTGGATTAGGGGGGGGGGGTCTTAACTCCAAAATGGCTCTTTAGAGTCAAACAAGTCATTTACAAAAAAGTTTTGTCCTAATGGGAGGAGTCCAAATTTATTGAGTTTGATTCGCTAGAATGGACGCTACAGCCATCTCTTCATTTTTTAGGAAAAAATTACCCTAAAAAGGCCTAACATCAAGACATGATTAAGGTACCCTCTAAGTATGTATAATTAAATAATTATTCGGTTCTGCTGTTTTCCATTTCGGAGGAGTTAGCTGCACAAATTTGGTCACATACGTAGTTACTTACATACAGACTGAAATCTTTTTTTTTTTTTTTTTTTCAAAATTTCAACATGAGTTTTTAAGTGAATTCAAGTAAACAAATTCAAGTGTTTGAGTGCCCGATATGCAATAAATATTTTTTGGAGAAAGGAGATGGCGAAATACATATTGAGCAGCATCAAGAAAAAAGGAATGAATACAAAAAAGAAAAGACTGGTGAAGAAAATTTATGTATATACACAATTTTAAATCGTACTAACTTAAATGATGAGGAACCTTGCTGCGATGTCGTTTTGAAACTGAATGCTCACGTTTGCACTGTCCATGAAAGAACAAACTGAAGCGAACTGCCGCCGACCGATCGCCGATTGTACCACTTGACCTGTCAGCGATCGGTCGGACTTTTTAGACATACCCTTAGTGAGTGGTAGGCAAAAATTTTGAGTAATAGTTTTGAATTTACCTTTTTATCTCTTCTACACTTCAAACAATGCTTTATAGTGCCCGACATGAAAGAAAAAGGAAACTGGTGCATGTGTAAATGGAAAAAACTCGTTCTACCAATCAGAAACGGACAGGAATCGGAGCATTACTTACTACTGTAGCCAGCAATTAATAATGCCCCGTTTCCAGTCCGTTTCTGATTGGTTGAACGAGTTTTTTTTTCATTTACACATGCGCCAGTTTCCTTTTTCTTTCGTGCCGGCCAGTATATAATTCATGAGCTTTGCATGCTGTAAACTTCTTATCCTAAAAGCTACCTGGGACCATGCCTGGAACACTGCTTTCATCTTTCATCGAGTTTTAAATTTCAGATTAAAATAAATAAATGAGAACTAATAATAAAGTTGATTACTCAGGAATTAATGAATTAAAAAAAAACCTGAATTTCTGGAGGATTACAGGGAAAGTTAGTTCTTAAATGCTGTCAAAGTTTGATAGAATTTGGCCGAGTATTTTCCCAGATATGTACTGAATGGTGTGTCTCTCTGTGCTGCTAACAAATGTCAAGGTGTTGAATGTACCATTTGCAAATGACGTTGAATCTGCCATAATCCATCACTTCACATCCACAAGTGACGTCGAAAGCCATTGTGCAACTCCCGTATTGATTTTAGCCCTTCATCAAAACATAATCCTTTTAGGAGGTACGTGAATGCAGAATCGAAAAAGAAATATAAATGTCAAACGAATTTTATTGAATGTCAGTTGATTAAAATGAAATTTACTTTATATGGATTTTTAATATCATGGGAAAGAACATTTTTTCAAAGAGACCAACTCCCAAGTAACCAGAATTCTTTGCCGTCCAAAGATGGTGGTTTGCATAAGGTTTTACGGTTGTAGTTGTTAGCAAAAGCTAGCAAGCAAAACTTTCAGAATTTGTCTGGTATTTTTTTCCTTTTTTCAATTATATCTCATTTTCTGATATTTGCAGCCACATCCTAAGGGTGCTCGAATAGATGTGTCAATAAATGAATGCTATGATGGGTCATATACTGGAAATCCTCACGATCTTCATTCACAACCACCAGGATTTGCATTTAGCCGTAATGGTCCTGTTCGCCGTACACCAGTAACAAATGTCATGGTTTGCAGGTAATTGGTTCTTAAAAATTAATATTTGCTAAATCTGGATAATAAATTTCTCTGGATTTTTAATAGTTCATTGGCCATTTGTTTCCTTGGTCAAGTGTTTTTTTTTTTTAAGAATAACAAGCAACCAGTTTATAAATAGCCATTAAAAAAGACTGAACATTTTATTGTATATTACAATACCCTATAATCCTTAATAATGTTAATTAAGCTATTTTTGCAGCCAATTAAGAGATATGTTAATTGAAAACTCAGATAATCTGAACAAAGTGAAATTTTGTCTGTCCTTACAACTTGAATTAGGGTTTTCCAGGGATGGTAGAATGTTATCCATCTCATTAATCTAGACTTGCTAATCCAAATGGGCCTCAGTTTCTGTTAGCTTTGATTAACAGGGTTCTACTGTATTTGCATATACATATTTGTTGCAGTGGGCATATGTGGCTAGCATTGTTCAAGCCAGGCAAGAAAGAGTGCAATAAATGTCAAAGGAGCCTGTATTTTGGATCCAATATCATTTCCTTTATTATTAGGACTGATAGGTACTTTAATTTTCACAATGTCCGTCCATCTATTGGTCTTTCGGTCCTCTAGCGTTCGAACACTTTAAAACTTTCGACTTCTGTTTTTGCCATTCTATAGCTTAGGGTAAACGACAGCCCGAGTTCGTAGGTCGAAAAAGTTGGTGAACCACTTCTGGTTCAAAAGGTCACAAATAGCAGAGGGGACTGCGTTTTTTTACAATACAATTCCATGGATAATTTGCCTATGCGTTGAGCAATGCATTTCTCTCTTCACCATTCAATAGCTAAGGCAGAAAGAAGGCTTGTGAATTAAGTGAAGACATGAGATGGTCTGCATTGGTGGTCAAAATGTGTCGAAATTGGTTCCATTGGAAAACTTTCAATGGCATGTAAAAGCTAGTAGCTAATCGGGTGTTCTTGAATAATGTGTACAAACTTGGTGGGGTGATAGAGGGATCAAATCTAAGCAACATTTCGCTCTTTCATTTTTTTCTCTGGGGCATTGGTTTTTGAGATAAAAAATGTTGGACATCATGTAGACATAATATGCCACTCAACCTGTGCTTCTGGAACACTTCAAAATCATGGTCAATTATGTAATAAAAAGAACAAAAACACATTTCATACAGTAATAATGTGACTTGTTTTTTTATGAAACCTGCAAATGTTTTCCAATAAGTGTTCAAATTGACTCCCTCTGGCATGAGTACATGCTTCACAACATCACTGCATGGACTGACGTACACGTTCAAAAGTTACTGGTTCTTCTCGAATCTGGTCTGCAGCTACAGCGATTCTGGCTACCAGCTCTTCATTGGATCCCACTGGAATTGTGCATCTCAGAGGTCTTCTCTTGAGACCCAAATAGTATCTTTCCAAACAATGGTTTCCTGCAGGTAGGATTTCAACATTTTATTTATCTCAAAAACAATGTCCCAGAGAAAAAAATGAAAGAGGGAAACTTAAATATTGATCCCTCTATCACCCCCTCCCCCTCCCAAGTTTGTACACGTTATTCGAGAACACCCTGTATGCTTACGAAGAAATGCTTTAGCAATAGTTTATGAAGACGCTTACACAAAATGCTTCTACAATTGCCGTTCATTTCATTATGTAAGAACGCTTATAAATTAAAGGACTTTTATATGTTCGAAAATATACATAATTACTACAAGCTTCAATTAACCTTTTGGATATTTCACTCTTATTCTTTTTGAACGTTACAATTCCTTTAGAACTGTGCCTTGCCTTAGCAACCTCATCTAATCCAAACAGCCAAATAAATGCTTTCCTTTTCATCCTCAAATTTCTTAAAAATCCTATCAATCCTGGGCATTTTGGTTTCAAGGCTTGTTATTAATTGTTCTGGTCCATGGCCAATTTCCTTGGTAGGTGGCATTTCAACAACCAGGAGGAGCAAGAAACTGGGGAGTTTTTTTTGCCTCAGAGGGCAAGGATTAGGATTGTCATGGGATAGTTTAGTAATGGCTAAAGACAATGCCACATGATAGCCTTACTTTTAATGATAGGCATGATTTGTTATAAAAGTATGAAAATATTGCAAAAATTTTTACTCTCCCTCTGTACATTTAATATTCAGTCTTTGTGGTGGCACTTTAAATCACTAAGATGTCTGTATCTGTATTTTAAATTTGAATAAATAATTAGACTTTTCCCTCCCTTTTCTTTAGACCAAAACGGTTGCCTCCAAATCTATCAGAATTTTTGGAACCAGATGATTCTGAATATGATGGGCCAAGACCATATATTACTGGTCACAATAGGTTTGTTATTATACATATAAATAATATTGCAAGACCATATAGAATTAGACACCAACTTTGGATGTAGATCGGTAGAAGAAATAATGAAACCTCTTGTCCCTTTTATGTGGACAAGAGGTTTCATTATTCAAGACCATTTATCCTGTTAATTATGATAATTTTTACATCATAGATTATATCACCACACTGGCACATGTCTTCCAATTAGACCACAGGAAATTGAAATTGATAGTGAAGGTGAAAATGACCCTGAATGGCTGCAAACGAAAACAAAACTGGTATGGATTAATTTCATGGTTTTCTATTGTTTAGCTTAAAAATCTTTATTATCTTTTTATGGCATGTTGGATTAATTAGAACAAAAGTCCTCCCCCTCCCTCATACAAGATATTCATAAGTCCATAAAACATTTTAGTAAGTCACCACAGTCAAACTACATGATAAATACCCCCATTTTATTGCACTGAAATAGAGGTAACCTCTTCAAGTTTTTTACCTAGTTTTTTAACCTAATTTTTAGAAATATATCACAAATGCCCATCATGCATTTGCTTACGGTTGTAAAGTTCCTGGTGATTAGTGAAAAGTGGGGGCACAAAGACTTAAAGCTTCACAAAAAAAAAAAGTCACATAGGGTTAAAACCTCGGAACTGATTTAATGCGTCATCTTCCTGATGTGTACGTCCTATCCAAAATCATTGTGGTAACGAGCCTAAAGATCTTAGAGAAGCTACTATCTAAAGGTCAGTGTCAGGATTACTACTACTATATACATTGTGTAGCTTTTATGTGGCGTGAATTTCTAATTTTATGCTTCATGGACTTATGAATAAACTTGTGCTCTTCTTTAAGATGGATTAAAAAAGTAGTCCAACCCCATCATTACAAACTCTGTTAAAGCTAATTCCTGCTTAATATGAATTTTTTCCGCATCCCATCCCCAGTGATTGCTATTTGTATTTAAAATGAGTCATTATTTGCTTTTTTCCCTCTTTTATCAAATCCTGGATATTATGAAGAAAATAAGAAATTAATTCTAAAAAGGTTAAATTATTTGAGATTTTTATGGTGGAAAAAATTTTTAAACAACAGATAACATGTTATTTGATAACTACAAATTATGGTTTTGACACTTCATTAAATAAGAGAAGTTTACAGTCATTAGACTTATAGGTGTGATTTTCAAACAGAAAATAATCCTTAGGTCTGGAATATTTTCCCACAATTTGTTTTTCTCAATTTCAAATAAATTTTTCCCTCTGGCCTTACAACACATTAATCTGGTAGTCCATTTCCTGCCAAACACTAATCAAGCCATGAGAATCTATTTATCGCTTTCATCGATAGTGGCTTTGATAGTTTGTTTCAGCTTGGCTAAATCAACAAACAGAGATTGCTATACCAGGAAGGCAGACAGAAACCTGTGTCACATGCTCTGTAAAAACAAATTGGATGGGATTAAATTGGGGCTTACAAAGACTTTTAATTTATTAAATAAATGCTATTCTCCTAGCTCCCCAATTAGGTATCTCAAAGTCCTAACCATATACTCTACCACTTCTAACCATCCCATACACTCTTCAGGCCCCTAACAAGACCTGGAATCAGTAATCTAGTCAGATCTTCATAATCAAATAAAACATTGAACATCAAATAATTTTTCCATTCACACTGAAGACTGTGACATCACAAAAAGACGTCTAGTGGCATAGCACTCATTAGCATATCCTTCTGTCATTAGAAATAAAGCATAAGGGTTGCCATATTGCTTTTCAGAAAATCTTGATGGTGAATATTCTCTATCACAGACCCTCTCTCCCCTCTTTTAATTTCAGTAGATTCTTTTTCTATCTTCAGATTTTCTATATTTCAGAGAAAAAAAACTTAAGATTACAGGAAGACAGCCTATAGATTGAAAGTACTGTAAGCTGTCATTACTTCATATCTGCTTGAACACCTTCATATACGCAAGAAATATGCCACAATTTTTAATTTATTTATAATCATTAATTCTTAAGTGCTGTGAAGAATCAAGAGACAGAAAATCCACTTGACCACAAAAATTCCAATAAATGTCACCTTGTGATCGAAATGTACATCTATGCCAATAAATGTCAACTATTTGTGATCAAGTGGATTTTTTTTTTTTTTTTTTTGTCTCTTGGTTCTATACGCTGTAAGTAATTACAGCAGCCTCAGAGGTTTATTTCTAATTATTCTAAACTGCTATTTTTTTAATAGATGATTGATGAGTTTACAGATGTAAATGAAGGAGAAAAAGATTTGATGAAAATGTGGAACCTTCATGTTATGAAATATGGGTAAGTTAATATTTATGGGTACAGTTATGTACTAGCATCATAATAATGACAATTAAAGTTATTTTGTACATGTTGTTATAACTAGAATAAGTTTTAATGATTTACATGTTGTTGAAAGAATATTTAATTCAGTGATCTCATTTCCAAGCTATTTTGCCATATTTTGTGATTAAGAATCTCTGGTGAGGGTTAACTCGCTAATGCCATTTCATAAGTTTAACCTTTCCTGTCGGAAAGACAGACTTATATGTATATCACGGTCTATAGATATAAATGGTCATTGAGCTCCACTGAAAAATGAAGCTAAAATTTCTAGCTCCCGATAGGGTGTGAACTCTATTGAAAAGTGGCGCTGCATGTACAATCGGCCCAACTGCGCCTGCAGCACCGCCCTATCGGGAGATAGAAACTTTAGTTTCGTTTTCACTTTCGATAAAATACCTCTATCGCCTCCAATTTGTCCCCGAACTTCTCCCAGGCCTTGGCTTTAGCTGTTAATACTGTCTTTGCTGCTGCTTTTCGCACCTCGAGGTACCGCACTTGGCTTGAAGGTGACTTACTTGCATGGTCACTGTCGGCCCTAATGCGATCTGTTTTCCTTAGCTTCTCGAAACAATGGAAAATGTCGGAAGCTCGATGGCCATTTATATCTACAGACTCTTTGGTAATGTAGGTTTAAAAAAAAAATAATTTTTTAAAGTTTACTTAATCTTTGAATACTGATAGATGCATTTTAAAATGATGTCCCTGGGTATAATTAATGGTTTAAAGGCCATTCAGACTTTTTAATCCCAAGATTGTGAATGGGTTAAGTGGACTGTTGAAATGAAAGCATTTTCAACAATCTTAAAAAACATAATTACTATATTTGCGAAGTCAGTCGTTCTGTTGCTTTATAGAATTTTTTTTTTTTTTATCTTCAGATTTGGTTAGAGGACCAAAAATGAGTAAAGTTATAATGGGCCTACAGTCTTATCTATTCGGGAAATGGCCGGCTCAAGGACCAAATTGTTTAACAGTCATTTTGGCAATGTTTCCGAATAGATAGGACGTGTGCTGATGATAACTTTTACTCATTTTTTGATGTAACATCTGAATCTGGAGTCAGTTCAAAATATTTGAAAAAATTGGTGATGGAACGACAGACTTCGTGAATACAGTAACGATACTTTTAATTAACATCGTTATGGTAATGCAGTATCACTATTCTTGACTGATTTTGACTGAATTTACAAATCTTGATAGTTAAGGGTAGACAATATTAAATATTTAATTTTCAAACTTTGCAAAGAATTAATAGGGAAAAATTATAATTTCCATTTTCTAATGAACAGAAGTTTTACTTCATAAATTACCTCCATTTGTCTTTTGTTTATTGTGTTTTTGTCTGTTTATTAATTTAATAATACAAGCATATCCCAAGTTACATAATATATTAACATGCTGATATTTAAGCATAGATATTATATTCAAAAAATCGTTAATTAAAAAAAAATTGTTATTATTAATACTGCCACCTAGAAGTCTTCTTCTGCAAGCTTATCTAACTTAGATTCTTCTCCCTTAGCCTTCAGAGTTCCAAAAATAGGTCACTATTTTGTTTTCTTATGTTGACGATTTAGTGGTGTTGTGATCGTACATGAGAAAATAAAAACAATACAGCCTGCCAACTTGCATTAATTTTCCGTACTGTGTACACTCATGGTTTTGCACTCGTATACATCTTGAAAATGGCAAACAAAAATTGGAATGCTTGATAAAACAAATTGAAACTGTGTGTGTTGGCGTTCTTGCAATTTGCTAAAAGTAATATACACGATGTTCACTTGGAGTTTAAAGTGGTGCTTTATGTTCATTGCTCATGATCACTGTTAAGATGCCATATACCGTAAATGCGAGTTTTTTTGGCCTAAAAAAGCATCTAAATTTGCTGGGTCGTATTATACAAGAGGATAAAAATCAGCCCTCCGACGACTGCAGCCGGAGGAGATTTTGTCCTGATAACATTACCGTATATTATACATTAATTTCATTGCTTATTCAGTGTCCAGTTCATTATACAATAAATTAATTCACTTTTTATTCGAATTTCTCGTCGCCAATATCTAACAACATCGAAAATAACTTCTCCCAAACATCGATACTTCTAAATAGGCCTACTTCCAAACTGCCTCGAACCAAAGCCTACAAGAAAGCTTATGCAGTGAAAATATTAAACTGAATAAAGATTACTTGTCTTTTTATTAAGAAAATTGATGTACTGTTGTGTTTTTTTGTCGATGTGCAAGTGAGAAAGCTTTCCAAGATGAAGATGAAGATGCAGCCAATTGTTTAGAGGAAGAAGACTGGGATACAGATGTCAAATTAACTGAGGAAGATTGGAAAGACCTGTTCGAAGACACAGATGAATCAGATTTTGATGGTTTTTGAATATTAAATATCCAGACTATTTAAAAATAAAGATTGCTTTTCTGTATAAGTTTGCACATTTTATTTCTCGCGAGGAGTCAAAAATGGGGGTCGCATTATACACGAGGATAGGATTTTTGCCTATTTTTTGGGCCGAAAAAGTGGGGTCGCATTATAGTAGATGATTTACGGTAAATAGAAGTGATAATATACACAGCAGAATTTCATTCATTTAGAAACTGGTAGTTTATTGCTCTTTACCTGAGAAAACTGGGAAGTAGGCTTTCCAGTTCTTGAGTCTTGTCAGCTGCAGTGTGAATTCTGCCAGAACGCCCCATTAAGATGTTAGTCATGGGAAATTTCATGCAATCACAAAATCCAAGAGAGCAACTATTTGATGTTTATTTTCTGTTCAGTTCTACAACCTTTCCATGACTGAATAAATTCCGTGCAAGTGAAATATTGCTGCATATTCATAGTTTAAAACCATTAAGTGAAAAAAAATTTTTTTTAACTGATTCCTAATAAAATCAGTAAACATTTATAAGGTGTGCCCAAATGAAAAGGAGACTTCAGCTGTAAAGGCATTGTATCAAATCCCAGTGACTTAATTTTTTTTTGCATAGTTAATGGTTCGCATCAATATCCTTATTTCTGGAGATTTGTTACCACAGTTCGTTGCATGATGGATTCCTCCACATTACCAAAAAGAGCAGTTATCCAATTTCTTCATGCAGAAGGGGAGTATGCTTCACAAATTTATCGCAGGATGAAAGAGGTGTACGGAGAGCAGTGTCTCGCACGGTGCACCATATCCCAGTGGTGTCAGTATTATGAGGCGGGACACGTAAACATCAACGGCTTGGCTTGCCCTGGGCAGGCGCGATTTCGGCTGTGGAGGAGCTCATACGGCAGAATCGTCGGATCACCACACGTGAAATTGCTGTTGAACAGTCGATAAGCAAAGGAACTGTGCATCACATAATCCACAAAAAGCTTGGTTATGGCAAGTTTGTACACAGTGGGTGCCCAAGCCTCTGTCAGAGAATCAGACGACGGCGAGAGTGGGTGTTTGCCTGACCCATCTGTTGAGATACACGGAGCAAAAAACTGATTTTATTGCTTAGATTGTATCATGTGATGAAACTTGATGTCACCACTTCGACCCTGCCTCCAAACGGATGAGTATGGAGTGGCGGCATCCCGACCCCCCTCGTCCTAAATAAAATCTCCAAAATGAAATTTTTCTCTATCCGTAAGGGTTACAAATTGCAAGGTGCAAAATTCGAAACCACATTGTTTAGCCTCTACCTAACTTCTTATATGTTGCCTACAACAAATTTGTTGTATTTTCACTCATTTTGAAATTGTATGGGGGTAACAGACTTTTGATATATTAACAGGTTTGTGTATTTGTGTTTGATTTTTCGAACTACCTTGGTTTTAATTGGTTCGGATGATCAATGCTCTACTGTAATTCCTTAACCTTTTCACTGTGCAGTTAAATTATCTTAAAGCTTGTAAGGTGAATCAGATTTCTGCAGGTAAAATAAATTAAATTTTGGGTGGATATCCACTTTATTATCCAGCAAAAAAAGTTAAAACTTACAAGTAGAGAAAATGGATGATCTAGTACACATTGTTCCATTCGGCCAAGCAATTTATCTTCATTGAAATTGTATTTGAATGGTACACTTTACATAATGGAGATTAGTAACTTTTTGAAAATATAAGCATGCGTGGATTCGAAAATTAAGATATTTATGAAAAACTGAGTTTATTGATTTTGCTTCTGAAAATCTCTTATAATGATAACATTGTCATTGGTTCTCAGAATTTCTATATTGTAGAATAAACTGGTCTGAAATCACTGAATTATTTAATGATTTTATGGATGAAAATTCTCAGGATGCTATGATGACTTCAAGCCATTAAGACTGCCTTAATAAGCAGCTTAAGCTTTTAAACGGAATCCAAGTCAACACTTTGAAGAGCAGGCATTTTCTCTTTCGAAATATTGAAAACAAACAGTGCCATAAATTGTTTTACTTATTTTGCCGCAAGCGATAATATGTTTAGCATTCATAACTGTTTCTAATTCCACTAAGCAGTGTTTTTTGCTACCAACGTGCTGAAAGATATCACACAGTGTATTAGTGAAAGTATGTTGTTGGAAAACGAATTGTGAGGTGGATCCTACTTTCGCCGCCGTTTTTCAAAAATAGCAGCACCCTCTATATTCACTGAAAGTAGCGAATACCTTGGAAGCGATAGTGTTGCTTTCAAGTGAAGTGGATTCATGCATGTTGTTGAGTAATGAAGAAAGAAGATGAGAGCAATAGTACACATAATAATGTAGTCTTTGTATGGCTATATGTGCTCAAAATTTTTTGTTTCTCATTTTATTTTGAAAGAAAAAAATTTAGCATTTCCTTATTTTGCAAGCATCAATAGTAGCTTTAGATGAGTAACATACAGTGTAAGTCAAAATGAATGCCCCAATTTCATAGGTGTACTAAGCAAAATGTAATCAGTGTATTCATTCAAAATATACATGCATGCAGAGATAATATAAACAAGTATGTAATGTTATAGTCACTGATAGACTGTGCCATAAGCCCAATCATCGTCAAGAATTTCTGCTAGAAAACAAAACAGGCAGCTGCTGCATTTAGTTATGCTGCACAAAGTTTGGCAAGAATTACATTTCAAACTTGATACATGCCATATAACAAAAGGAACGCATATCGATAATTTGTGAGGATTACATCCAAATGATATGTTCGTGTACTTCCCCTGTTAATGTGAAAAAGTGATAAAAACTAGTTCTTGATAGAAATAATACGATTTGCTGTACTATTAGGTCCTTCATTAAAAAACGGGCCAGCGGATATTGTAGGAAAAGTACAGTATGCTCGAACCAGGAGACTGGGCTAAGATGTAGATACGAAGCAGGTGCTGTTCCCCGCTGTTGGGAGCACTGTCGAGCATGGAAATTAAAAACAGATGACAGGGGTCCAGTGTGGCCGTCCAGTCAGTCAGTTGCTGTGAACGCGGCGTGAAATGGCCGCAACGCAGGCATCCAAAGAAGTGCAGCGGGATGTTGTGCAGTTCCTGACAGCAGTTGTAGGGGGTCATGAAATCCATTGTCGAATGATGCAGGTGTATGGTGATCACTGCATGTCAGTCACAAGGGTGAAAGAGTGGAACAAACGATTCCATGATGGGTGCCCGTCGCTGGATGATGACCACTGCACTTCTTTGGATGCCTGCATTGCGGTCGTTTCACATCACATTCACAGCAACTGACTGACTGGACGGCCACGCGCCTGTCATCTGTTTATAATTTCCGTGCTCGACGGTGCTGCCAACAGCGAGGAACAGTGTCAGGTTCGTATCGACATCTTAGCCCAGTCTCTTAGTTCGTGCATACGGTACATTTCCTACAATATCCGCTGGCCCGGTTTTTAATGAACGAATTAATATAAATGATGCTGTTTATTAAAAAAAAAAAAATTAAATTTGTCTTACTAACTTTTAATATTACGTTGTTATCTGTAATTTGTAAACTTCCACTAGGACCTAACCTGTCGGTCTCTTACCATACTGGTCCTCGTGTGGTTCTTTTGCTAACTGATTAAATAAATACTAAAATTAATGTTAAAAGAAACTTCACTCCAGTTCATATAACTTTGTGCCTGTCAAAACAAATGTACATGGCTTTAGCTGGCTGTCTGTGGCTGAAGGACACTATACATTCCATTTGGCACTGTTTCGCTCTAATAAAATAGTTCTTATTTTGAATAAATAAGCCAGCTTTAAGAATGTATCTAAAATAAAATGGAAAACTGTTTACGAAAAGTTTTTATATAAAATATTGAGCTGATTTAATGTTTTCAGAACTTCTTGATGTATTATTTAAAATAAGGATGGGGGGGGGGGGAGGTTAAAGTTATTGTACATGTGTAATAGTGAAGATCGAAGAGCCAATGACTGGCTACCACGCAACAATTCAAAGGGTAGGTAACAGTTTTGTTTTGACGGGATGCATAGTTGAATGAACTAGATATAAGAAGCTTACATTTGCTCACTAATGAATTATATTGGTAGATTACCGTAAGCATATTTGTAGGTATCTGGAGGTGAAACAGTTGATTTTGTACTTCTAAAATTTCAGAACAAATTATGTAACTTGGGAGTTTGTCTATAAATATATAATTTTTTTTTTTTTTTAATTTATCATTTTCTTTCCATTATTTTTATATTAACAGGTTTGTTGGCGATTGTCAAATTCCCTTGGCTTGTGTTATGTTTGTAGAAAAGCATGGTCAAGACATTATTAAGAAAAAACTTTATAAAAACTTTGTACTCCACATGTGCAGTATGTATGATTTTGGTTTAATTGGAGCAGCAGTAGTTGTTAAAACCGTTCTTCAACTCCAAGAAATGATGGACAGAACCGAGCAAGAGACTATTAAAAGAGAACGAGATCTAAATCCAATCGAGAAGCCACCCAGTTAAAGATTAAGATAATTAGTGTTTGTTCTCTTTTGGTAAAATAGAATATGATTTAAAAAGTGACAATAGATGTTCTACATCAGCTGAATGTAGAAGAAACTTGCAGCACATTTATCTTTTGCCACTTTTTCCAGTTTCTTTTTTTTAAAAAAAGAAAAGAAAAAAAACTCAGTGTTTGTGATATATGCTATCTTAGCATATCGTGATAATACTTGTTAATGCACTGCCAGCAACAACTTCGACAAAACGTGATACATACTTTAAGGCAAGGGAAGAAAAAGTACATTTTAAAAAGGTTGAAACTATTTCAACTTAATATTACAGAACAACAATAAAATTATTATACTCTAGTCTTAAAATATTGTGTATCCTGTAGCTTATGTGAGCAGGAATAAACCTATTTAAAAGTTGGGGGAAAAAACATGATGTTTGAGAGAGAATGCCTTTCTCTTTTCGAAATGGCATTTTCTGTTGCCAAGAGAACTGGAGTGAAGCTGCAACAGAAATGGGCAATCTCTAGTCCAAAAAAAAATTCCAATCCACTGCCAACAACAAAGTTCATCTGTAAACGAATGGGAGAAAGAGAAAGAGGAGAGAGAGAAACAAGATGTAACTTAAAAGTGAATTATTTTTTAAATTTCTTTTGAAGGAATGTAATAAAGAATTGTGTAATGTTAAATTGGTACTTATGTAACTGATGAAGAGTTGAGATATAAAAAGAAGAGTGGGGGGGAGGGGGGACATAATGATCTTTATATGCTTCTTCCCAATATGGTAATTTTTGTCAGCAAACAACTTTTAGTTTATATTGTTGCAAATATTGTAAATATATTAGTGTATAAATTTTAACTGGTTGTTTGAAATTATTGTTAATGTAAGTTTTTTGTTTTAAATCCTATTGGAATATATAGCAGTTAAAATGTATAATAGATTTATGGGAAGGCATTTTTGATCAGATAAAAGAAATTTTCACTTTTTACAAAAATGTTGTAAAGTACTAAGAAATTATGTTTCCAAAGGAAAATTGATTTCACATTTTGAATTATAACTCAATGGTATTTTATTTATATTTTCTTTCATTTAAATAGTATTTCATATGTAAACATTTTTAATACTGAAATGTTAAAACAAAGGGGAAGATTACTCTCCTTAATCTACACACAAGCAGAAGAAGACCAGCATTCCATTTTATATCTTACTAAAAAAAGAACAATTTTGATAAATTACACAGAGTTTTAGGGCCTTATCACCCTTTCTACATTTTTCTCATTTTTTATTTATTTATTTTTGTTCTCGTTTTCCTTAATACCCTCTACCAAAGAAAATGTGCTAAGTATTAGTGATGTGTTCAACATTTGGCAAATTTATTAAAGGACGGATCTCTTTGACAGGATGGTTTTCTCAGAATTAACCAATTATATATATATGGTCTCTTTATTCCCCTCCCTCTTTTACTTTTATTTTTTATTTATTTGTTTGTTTTTGGTTTTTTTTTTTTCATTTGACTTCCAATTTAAACAGGATTAATGTTGTGATAAAAATTGTACATGTACAATAAATTGTGTATTTACATAATAACATAAAAATTGGTCAACAAAATTAACTATAAGATTATCATGAAAGTCAAATTACCATCTATAATTGCAAATTTATACTTAATCTCTCCATTAACAATAAGGAAGAAAATTTTTTTTCCAATTGCACATTTAGAATGTTTATAAAAAACAAAAAACAACGAAAATTCAATCGTTTTGTTAATACAGGGGATCCTCGCTTACATCATCATTGGCCATTGTTTACAGCAACTATTGTGAATAATGACTGATCCTTTAACTTTCATCTTAAGTTCTCAGCCTTAAATGAAGCCAAATCCATGTATAGACACCGGTGTTTTCTTGTCACAGAAATTGATTGATATGTTCTGAGTGTTTTTTGTTTCGCTTTACGCGTAGAAACATCTGTTATAGTTGTATTACTGGCACATAATATGCTTTTGAAATGCACACGTATATAAATATTTAAAAATGGGGTTTTTTTCCAAGGATTTAAAAAAAGAAAATTGGATTTATTAACTTTGGTTTTTCTAAAATTATGAAAACGTGATAAAACTTCCTGAAATAATATCTGCAGCATTCATGTTTCAGTAAAAATTCTTAATAGCTACAAAAGACATGTAGCAGATAAATCGAAAGGAATTGCAGATAAATGTGAACAAGAAATGATGCTTCACAAAACAAAAATTAAGGCCAAATGCAAATTTTCCGATGCTGTTAGGGTATATTTTCTGAAAAGGTGAATTGTGCAAGTCGGGATATCTACTAGTTCTGGCAGATTGTGTTTTACTTCTCGATAGTTTTACTTGTTCAATCATAAAGAATGAGAATAGAAACTTTGTCTGTTCATATAAAGAACACTTCTTTGAAGCAGTCAAATGTACTTATTAGAAGGAATTTATGGTGTACATTTAGCTCAATTTGAGGGTGAGATCAGGAAAAAGAAAATCAATGCATCAAAGTCTAAGAAACTTTTCCAAATTATGAAAAATTACTAGCCAGAAATTTCAGCTACAAATAATTTTTATTTATTTTTTTTTTAAGTTTACACTTTTAAAAGATTTCTTTGGATCCATGAATGTATTTTAAAATTTGTTTTTAAGAGCTCTACAAGTTAGGTATTAATAAATTTGTATGTAGTAACGCACATATCATGACATTTGTCCATGTTCCATTAATATATTCAGGTTAAAAGAATATCCATGTCAAGTTAGTTATGGTACTGTTGATTACAAAGGGCTTATGCAATAAACTCCAGATTAGAAACATTTTTTATATAATTAATAAATTTTCTTGTGTGCATGTTAAAAAAAATTGAGCTTGTGTAAAATCAGTATTGCTGCTTGGTCAGTGGCACTCTGGTAAACACGATTGCCTTGGATGCAAGCTATCATAATCTTTTTATTTCATTCAGACAATAGAGGGAGGGCGAAAGTTTTTGTGAAAATTATGCCTTATTTCAGAATTGTTTCATGTAATAAATATATCCTTGCTGAATGTTGAAAAGGGCCATTCCATCCTAATCGTATGCCCGTGAAAGTTGCCATAAAGTTTTAATCAAATTGAATAAATGATGCCATTATTTGCATTTATTAAAATACAGTGAATATTATTCTATGGAATAGTCTTTATTTAATAATATGGAAACTTTATTCATGCGATTTATGTAACCTGAATTCAAATAAATGATGTTAAGTGAGAATCCCTGCATTACGTAGGTAAAAAAGTAAAGTTTTAAGCATGGGTGCAAACATATTGCAGTATTCTAACATACCACTTATACCATTTGTAAAATCATGTTTATGCTGGTTTAAAAAAAAAAAGCCTGTAATTTTATTATTTTCTTTAACTCTTCATTTAATCAAAAATATCTTTTGGGTACAGCCAATAAAATATTTTTTGTGAAAGAAATTTGCTTTAGACAAAGCTAAGATATCATTTAACACTAATTGATCATTATAAACTATTAAGAGATTAATGAAATGCATTGAAGCAGAAAGTGAACCTTCTCTGTTGTATGAGTTATCTTTCTTTCTATTATTGTCTGATACAATGCAGAAATGCTTTTTAGTCCATTATCAATAGCAGAAGCAATTTTTAAGCATTTAAAGATTTAGGTTGTGAATGTAAGTATTTTTTGAAATATATCCATGTAGGAGAGGGTCTTTGTTGCTTCACTAATAAAGATTAACAAATAGGACAACATTGAATCTGAATGTTTAAAAAAAGTATAAATATTCATATCCACCATTGCTGTATTTGTCCTAATATTTGTTAATCTAAAGTACAGGGTGTTTCTAAATTATCTCTCGTATTATACATGTTTATTACTCAAAATCTTACAGATTTTAATGTGATTTTTTTTTTTTTTATTCAAAAAGTTTCTTAGCCTTGCGCAAGATGATAATGAAACACGGGGTTAGCACGTGGTACCATTGTTGGCGTGTTGTTAATGTTTGGTGCGGTTTAATGCATGATCGAGTAATCGGACCTTTCTTTCTCGCTGAAGACACCATTACTGCTACAACCTACCTAGATATGCTGGAGAACTATCTGATTCCACAGGTGGAAGAATTGCAGCCCAACATATTCTACCAACAAGATGAAGCACCTCCTCACTGGGGCCTGCAAATTAGGCAGTGCCTTGATACGAACTTTCCAGGACCATGGATTAGAAGGGATGGGCCATATTTGAAAGACCATTGGCCCCCTCACTCACCTGATGCAAACCCTCTGGAATTTTTCTTCTGGGGATATGTGAAAGACAGAGTGTACAAGACCAATGTTGATGACATTGAAACTCTCAAGAACAGAATAATTAAAACAATTGCTGAAATCACCCCCAAAATGCTAGCCCGAACATGAGAGGAAATAGAGTTTCGCTTTGACGTTTTTCACGCCATAAATGAGGGGGCACATTGAAATTTATTAAGGCATGCTAAAAACTGTGAATAAAAAAAAAATCACATTAAAATCTGTAATAGTTTTTGAATGATAAACATGTATAATATGGGAGATAATTCAGAAACACCCTGTATATTTGATAACCTCTTAAAAAATAATTTAACATGAAATTAAAGGAAGGACTTTACATGGGGTGGCCATTACAGTAGGGTTCGTACGGTGCTTAAAAACCTTAAAAAGTGCTTATTTTTGAAATCCTTTTTTAAGGCCTTAAAAAGTACTTAAAAATGTTTATTTTTTAAACCAAGTGCTTAAATTTATTTTAATAGACCGCTTCTTACTGAGAAACGTAAAGCAAAATCAATGCCATGCTGTTTATCTACATGTGCCCAACCAATGCCGTTGGCCTCAAGGTCAGATATTATTTGAAAAAATGGAAGGAAAATTGTGCAACCTGGATTCGAACCAGAAACCACAAGATTCACACTCGACACCTCTACCAATTGGGTTATCGCAGACACGGTACAGCAAGGCTGTCTCCAAGTGTCTTAAAGACTGCAAAGCAGTCAAGATGGAAAACCCAATGATAGGGCTGGCACCTGGCTCACATATTGGGAATTCTTCCCCTCCAAACCATCTAGAGCGAGATACTCGTGGTTCCTGGTTAAAATACAAGTCGCAGAATTTTTCCTTCTATTTTTTCAAATAATATCTGACCTTATGTTTGGAGAATTAACTCCAGTTCTTATTTATTATTTTCTCGTCTGTGTTCATTAACTTTCTGATGGTTGGGATAGGAAGAATTCCCAATCTGTGAGCCAGGTGCCAGCCCTTATCAATTGAGTCTTTCATCTTGACTGCTTTGCAGTCTTTCAAGATATTTGGAGACAGGCTTGCTGTACCGTGTTTGTGATAGTCCAATTAGTCGATTCATCTGACCAGGCAACCTTTTTCCAATCCTCAAAGGTCCAATCCTTGTGCTGCTGTGCCCAAAGGAGGCGCGCTTTCTTCTTTGACAGCATTGGTACGCATGATGGTCTTTGGCTTTGGTAACCCATTCGAGCTAAGGTCCGTTATGATATTGTCTTCTGGCTATTTGAGTTGTAATGAGAATTAATTTGTGTGATTGTTGACTTTCTGGTTTTGCACACAAGTCTTGACATTCTCTTGTGGCCTCTTTCATCAAAAAGGGTTTTCTGTCCACAGGAGTCACAATGGCTACATGCTTTTTGCTTCTTGACCCACTCTTGATAAACCTTTCTGTGGGACGTGAAAAGTTCAGGTGAGTCACCATTTCCGAAATGCTCATTCCAGCCCGTCTTGCACCTACCACCATGCCACGCTGAAGTCAGTCAGATTTCTGGTTTCCCCCATTTTTGCTATGGGTTCATGCTTAACTAACAGTAGAAAAGTGGCTTTATGGTATTTATACTGTGATTTGTGATAACGTGACATGCAAATCAGGCAGTCACTTAATTTGCTTATTTTGTGAGGTGTACCTAATAAAGTGGCAGCTCAGTTTGGAAGAAAAACATGAATTTAAAAATTCATACATCTTTTTTTCCGAAGCAAAGTTCGGGAACTTTTTAAACATACCTCGTATAAGTAAATGTGTTATAAAATGCTTTAAATTTTTCTTGTCTTTCTCTGTTTATTTTAAACTTTGCATATTGCATCAGACTTGCCTGATAATACATAAATTAATTAATTAATTGCTCTACAGGTGCTTATTTTTTTTTCATGAGAAAAGGGTACAAACCCTGTACAGTCAACATTAAAGAATGATCGCTTTTGAAATTATGTGGTGCCACTGGAAAGCGATATCCCTCGAGTGCTGGATGATACAAAAAGGTGTTTGTTGCAGTGCCACTAAACGCTGCCAGAGCGTCGAAAGCAACATGACGCAGCCCTTTGGAAGATTGGAAGTATGAGCTGTGATAAGATTCCTGCAGCTTCCGAGTTTTTGAACTGGTGTCAGACTGACCTGGATGTAATGAGTTATGACTGCCCCTCATAATATCTCCATGTCAACTGATGAATAGAAACATATCAACCAAATTGAGCACATATTCAAACTTCGTTACCCAAGACATTTTTTGCCTCACAGCCAAGGTAGCCAAGTACCACTGTTATCGGATCTTTGCTGATGCAAGTGAATACATTTTCTTGCTTGACCTTTTTGGCCTAATCCTTCATTACCTATAACTACAAGGGAGTTTCCTCTATTTGCACCTATGATAGAAGTGCAGATTTTTCTTGATGTTCATGGCAATTTTGTATTCATGTCCATTATAGGGATCATTCAAAATGTTCTTTAATTTTTTTGCATTTATGCATGTTATGTGAGTGTTCTGAAGGTTATTGAGAGAGGTTTCAATATGGTTATTTCAATTTCCTCGGATATGCACATAGTCATCATAGTTAGAAGTTTTCTTAAATTATGCTTCATATCTTTTTCTGATAGTAGAGTTCATGCCTTTTTTGAATTGAAAAGAACTGACCTGTGTACATTTATCCATTCCAAAGATCCACCAGATGTCGATTTGAATATTGATCATCACGGATATCTCACTTAATCAGAACCTACACAGTTGCCAATTCCAAGTGTAGGATATTAATCTTTTGATTCAATGTTCCCTTCTTTTGGTGTAGATTTTCAGTTCTTTAATGATCCATTGTTGTTCCGCATATGCTTTAGTTCTGGCAACAAATGAGCAATCCTTAATGGAAATTTGCATATTTAGGGATAACCTTCAAATATGCATCTGCTGTTGTACCATATGCTCATGATGGTAAATGCCAATAAATATTTCAGAACAAAGCTTGTTTTATTTCTATAATAATTAGGATGTTTTTCCATATCATCCCTTCGACGGTTATACACTTATGTGTCTTTAGTTTTTAAATAGATGTTCTCTATGCCACCAATCTATTCAGAATCATGATGACTTCATCCTTCATTTTGTCTTCACTTGCAAAATGTTTTCATCCCGAAGATTGTGAAAAAGTGGAAGTCACTAGGAACAAAGTCCGAGATGTTAGAACGGAGGATCCCAAACGTCAATTGAAACTTCCCGTTCTTTTTTGTTTGGTGACATGGTGTTAGATTGTTTCGTATGTACACACTTCTTGGTCAATTTATCCATAGCTTAATTTAGTCACTATGAAAGTTTTTGATTTAGACAACTCTTACATGATTACATTCAGAAATCAAATCTCTGATCTCAATTCAGTTTTCTTGTTCATTTTAAAAACCCTTAAAAAAAAGACACTAATGCAAGGATTAAAGCCTGAGACCAAATTACTATGAATTCGCTGTATTTGTGTGCGATGTGCAAACTGGTACTATCTTCCAAATGAATTCAGTGCATGGGGTTAAATCAATAGCATTTTTGAAATATAAAAAAATGAAGGGTGTGGTCTGAAAGAAAAGATTTTGTATCTGAATAAGTTTCTCAATGATCAATGCAGGAACGGTGCAATTCGGTTTTAAAATAAGTGAATAAATAAAAAATATTTTTACAGCCCAAATATCTGGACCAGAAAAAAAAAAGCAAACTGATTGATCAGCAAAAACAATTTAAATGGGAACGATGCATCCCGGTCCACCATTCTTGGGGTATTGTCACCATTTTTCACCATGAATTTTGGGTTTCAAAATTCAAGCATAGATATGTCCAATGATTAACCAGGGTGCCTGACACCAAATCCCATACAATAATTGTGGATGAAATCCATGGCATGATTTTGGCAAATCACAAATAAAAGTAATGCCATGATTTTGAAAAAGTAGCTTATGTTTTCACTAGATGGATGCTGCATTCTCTCAATCTGGAGCAAAAATGCATTCATAGCTAAATCTCAAGCTGATGATTGGAAGTGTTTGGTATAACTTAATTCAAATTTACCGTATTTTGTTACATTGTCACTCTAGAAACTTTTCAATTAACCCTTGCATTATTACCAACCAGAAATATCTTTAAATAACTTTCGATTATTTGGTGTTGACAATCGTACAGTAGTCCCACTCAATAAATACTAAATTCAATTTTACTTACAGCAGCAGATGTTAATCACTCATGAACCAAACTTGTATTATGCATGAAAGCTGTATCAGTACATGGTTGGCTAAGCCAAATATATTACATAAAGAAAAGCACTGGACCGTATCTGCCATGTGGTCTTTATTGCTTTCAGTATTACACTATCAACATGAATAAACAGAGATGAAAGTTTGGCTGACAGAATACATTGAGTCCAATCATCCAATCCAACACAAGACTGCAGCTATCAAGCATTTATTCCAATGTGCCGCGATCATAAAAATTTCTAAGGACAAAGAGACAGCCATCAATTGACAAGAATGAATACATTCCAACCCAAACTGCCAGGTCAATACTCAATAGTGTCAAATGATCAGTGAGGACGCACCAAGACTAAGGAGAAGAAAGACTTTGCCACCTTTACCTTCATAAACCCAAAATCTACACTTTTCCCAATGTTTTACGTGAACTACTTGTAGATTTGTTTTGAAACTCAAGAGAATCTAATATGAACAATGAAGTACACAGATACCTGTAAGTCATCAGTGACATGCTAACACTGGAGCAAAGAAGAGTGGTTGCAAGCTTAATGGAAGGTATGATTTGCTAACTGTAGTCCTTGAAAATTTGAAGAAAAGTTAATGATATCAATTATCTAAAAGACTGTGGTATCATCTATTTCCTGCAAAATATCTGTTTGGGCTTAAAATGCACTTGTGCACTATATTTTATGATTAAATGTTTTCATGGTGAAGTTTAAAGAACACAGATGTTCATGGATAAACAAAGATGGAAAAATCTGGCTACACTGAACAAACATGGGCACCATTTACTTCCAATTGATGAGAGCATGGCCATTCTAATTTTTAAGAAAAGTGAAGGAACAAAATAAATAAAAAATAAAAAAAAACTTGAAGAAATCGAAATCAAAAGATAAATAAAAAAAAAGACAAGTAGCATTTGAGAAAGATAGAGGAGGTTCAAAAAGTTCCTAAACTTTTAACATCCTTTGTATAAAATTGTTTATGATCTTGAGATCTTTCAGTTTTGTGCACCAACATATTGTTGCCAGGCTTAAATAAATCACGTGTCCCTATACTTGCTCAAACATGCACTGTGCGTGCAGATGCGTAGCATAATGTGATGTGTGCATCGCATTCAGTTCCAGACTTTTAGCAGTCAAACATGTCGCAAACTTTGTGTCCCATGTGACCCTCAAACAAAAAGACTATGGTCCATATGGAAAACTAGCTCGTCCCTCCAACCACAGAAATTCCGTGCTGACTGCTCCAAAGGAAAGGCCATGCTTATGGGTTTGTTTTTTTTTTTATTGCAAGCTCCTTACTCACATGACATGGCCCCATGTGACTTTTACCTCTTTCCTAGAATGGGCATCATTTCCAATCGGTGGAAAAGATCAAGCTCGATGCAACGGAAGCTCTGAAGATGGCAAAGAAAGGTCTATAGCCCGCCTTTGACATAACGTATGAACATTGCCAAAGAGCATTACTTCAAAGGCTAGTATGCTTAATTTATGCTGTGTCCCATATTACTATTTTTTGAAGTAAAGTTTGGGAACTCTTTGAACCTACCAGTATTATTGAAGTTATAGACAACCTATAGAATGACGTCACTGCACATCATATAAGTTTGTGTGAGTGAAATTAATGCTATTCTTTTTAAGACCTATGTTCTTCACAATCCACCAATCGGATTGCTCTGATTAGTAGACGCTTCACTCCTGTTGCATATAAATAAATCTGCGTATTATCTGCGATTTTCTGCATCTGTTTAGCTCGTGATGACAGTATAAAACTAAAATCACATTGGCAGCATTGCAATAAAAGATAGTTACCTTATCGCTTATACAGTCTAACGTAAGTGTTTATAACTTTTAATATTTTCAAATCTTGTTCACCCATTTCTTAACTGCTGAAAGTAGAACTGAACAACATCCTTCCTGAATGATGATTATTAGTGGTCAAAATATGCATTCAAGATTTTTAGCTAAGTATGTTTAGTTTTGTTCTGAAACATTTTATGCAAATCATAGCTAATGTTCATAGAGTTTTGCATATTCCTGGAGGTTTTTCACTACAGTGCCATCTTCCTATCGGCATAAAAAGCCACATTCACACGTGCAATTCACTGTACAGTATGATGGCTGAGTACACATTTAAGGAAATGACTGCTATGGTGATGCTAATGAGAATGCTTTTGCTATGGTACAAACATCCAAACATGTAAAAAATGTTTCCATTTCACTTTTGAGTGATCTATTCATCCAATTATATGATTTTTTTAAATCATTGTATTCATTAATTGTATAAAATTTATCTCAAACTGTAAAGATAGGATCCATGTCCTATTTTGCATAATCAGCTCATCAGAAGTTCACCAACAGATACCTCAGCCACAACTTCCTGTTTGTTGGCATTAATAGATTTTTAAATTCTACAAAAGTAATCGAGTAATTTGAGGGTTATAGAAATTTCCACCATGTTGTATATAATTGAAGAAATTAATTACAAATTGTACATCATCTAAACATTAACTGCAGTCATAGTCTATCTGGATACTTTCATTCATGTTCACCTCCACAAAACTCTATAGTATCCATTATACCCTGTAAGAAGTTGTGGGTGTGTTCAGTTTCAATTGTTATAGATCGTTTAATTTTTATTGTAACAATATCCAACAACTGACATGCTCATCACATCTCACCTGAAGAAGGCTGAATGGACTATAGTTGTTCCCATTTGCTTTTTATAAATTCAACGGAATAAGCTGTTCTTAGTCTAATCGTCCTATTTTGCTGTCTATTTTTATCAAAATTTTTAGAAAATAATGTTAAAAATACGGACATTAAAAAATTAAACTTTAATTTTTCTTTATTTAATTACATTTTTTACAAAATTCATTAATTAATTAATATACCGTTTTTAAAAGACTTGAGTGTTACGTCTTCTTAATTTCCCATAATTCCTGTAATTGAAAATGGAATTATATTTTATAAGCAAGAAACATAAAGTAAGAAAAAATAATATTCATATAATTAAAAATTCATAATTAAAAATAATATTCATAATGAAAATATTAAAAATTTACCAAATATTTTGTTCGAGTATACTGAAATCGTTGCGAAAATGTAGGAGCTACTTGCTGTATTTTCAAATTGAGATCGCATGATTTAAGCTTTTCAAGCCATTTTAAAAAATGTTCATAAGCTGGTGCAGCTACACTTAACTCATTTAAAGTGAAGTTTATTCTACAAAAATGATTAAACCAAGTTTTAAAGATCAAATAATGGCATTATTATTTAGAAATACAGATAATTTAGTAAAGATCCACACAACTCATAAATGGAATTGGAAATGGAAGGTGGTATTCATATATAAAGAACAAAAAAAAAAAATTGTAGGACATATGATCAATTATTATAGTATAATCACAAAATAAAATGGCATCTTTTAATTTCAACAACTGCACAAGAAAAAAAAATGTTTAGTAAAGGATCAAGTGTTTAAGTACTAAAGATTCATGTGAGCACGAACTAGGTTTGATCTTACTAATTTTGTAGAGAATAAGTTACATATCTAATGGAATTATTTTTTATATTGAAAAAAATTTTGAATTTTATTTCAAGATCAAAAAATAATTGCCTCATTCTAGTTTTATATTCAAATATTGTCTTTATTTTAATTTACCTTTTTTCCAAACTTATGTACAAAATGCAGTTCTTTTTATTTCTGAACAGCAACTGAATAGTTTTAAAAAAAGCATCTGTTATATCATCGGCATAAATAACTGGAGGAAAAAAAATAAAAAGGGGTCAACTGTTAACAAAACAATATAAACAATCAACAAAATGAGTTGGATTTTTTCCCTTTTGTATTATTTTAATAATTTGCTAATTTAACAATTAATGTACCGTATATCTTCCAATAGTAGCCCCCGGCGTCTATTTTTTCAACTAAATCACTAACCGGACGTTTATTAAAGTCTGGCGTTTATTTTAAACGCCACATCATATGACCGCTTTGGAGGCATGTCTTTTTTTTAAATAGAATATGGTAGTGTGCATTAAACAGTCCTTACGAACAAGATGCCTTGAGAACTAAAGGCTGAAAGCAGAATGCATATGATATTGAAACTCAAAGCAGTGTGCTGGGAATCCCCTCAAGCCCATGTTTACGTGAACCCCGAAAGCGGCTCATGTGAACAACCGCCTGTAGGAGAATCCCCGGCGGTTATTGAGCAATCTCAATAGAGACCGGTGACTAGGCATCTATTAGAAGATATACGGTATGGTACTTTAGTTATAAGTCCTTTGCAATTACAGTAAAACCCCGGGAATCCGAACACCGCCGAACTGAAATTAATGGTGAAATTAAATTTCTTGATCAAAGAAAAAAAAAAAAAAATAACAGATTTAAAGCAAACAGAACGTTTATTTTTGCAAGTTGAATTGTTTATTCCTTATATCTATAGTAGATACTCTTTAGAAATTCATTGGGATCATTGTATACAAAATCTGATATCTTTTGATGTAGGGAACTAAAACTGCTTGATGATGCATCCTCAAGGCATTTTTATCCTATTACAATGCCCTAAAGAATGATAATCCAAATTGGTTTTTTTTGGATAATCCAAATTTTCCTGGGAACTAGTTAGAAATTGCCCGAGTGCTAGTTAATTTTTCAAAGAAAAGTGACATATTCTGTATTTCAACAATTTATGTTTCAGCTCTTCTTCTGAACTTTATTTTATTTTATTTGGATTTCACTTCTCCAAAAAAAAAAACTTCAAAATTCTAAATTTCTCCAACACTGGCAATTTCCTTCTTCAAGATTTTTCTTCTGCAAAAAAAAAAATCATCTCTTCCAAAAATTGAACAAACTCGTATAAACTTACAGTCCCCTGTAACAAAGTCATTGGGACTTCCCCAAAAAATCCATTATATAGAATTGTATTTAATTTTAGAATTATAGATCAAACAACACATTCAGTCTTAAACATAAATGGAGGACTGAAATTAGAAAGGTCGATCCTGTTTTTAAACTCTAACAATTTTAAGGCCATTCTTTTAACTATTAACATTAACATCTATAGATCAATCTTTTATTAATTAATTTTTTTTTTTTTTATCATTAGATTTGTTGCTTATATGTTTTAGTTTATATGTTTATAGGTTTTCATTAACCCCGTTTTTGGGCTTAGGCCCGTTGGGGGACAACATGCAGGTATGGCCCTTCAGCTTCTAGGTGGGTTCATTCCTCATTGCAGTTGTTGTTACATTATTATTAATTATTATTATTAAAACAACATTAGCAATTGGCTATTACATTTCACACTTTAATAATCTTAACTATTATTTTTAAAATTTTATAGTTACACAAATACTAATACAAATACGTATTACCACAAGCTATATTTGAACAAATATCGTGTGCTTTACAAAATTGTGCATACAATCACTACTTGCTTGGATTATCTTCCCAAATGATTAGCCTTTTGTCTAATGAGTGGGCCACTTATAGGAATATTTTTTGACTATATGTCGTTAAATTTACATCTTCAGAAAGCAGATTTAAACCTTTTCTTCAATGGATTGATGTCACTCTCATTCGTGTTCTCTTGAATTTTATCCTTGGCTTTATGAATGGATAACGTGGAAATACCGACTCCAAAACGTTCCTTAACATCTTTTTTCTTTTCACCAGAAGCAACAGTTTTGATCATTTGAAACTTTTTTTCACTTTTGAAAAAGTGAATTATGTTTTGGAGCACCCATGGCAAATTTCGTCATACGAAAGCGTCTGACCGGAATCTTGGTTGGGACCATAGTAAAAATTTGTTATAGTGAAAAATTCATTGATGGGTGTTTGTTATAGAGGTTTGACTGTTTTAGCATAATATATTCTTTTTTCTACCTATCGGTACTGATTTTGCCATTTTGCTTGAATTTGTGCTTACACAAAGAGCTTTGGAATGTACTGTTCTCTTATGGTTGGATCCTACTGCATATTAAAAAAAAACAAACTAAATTTAAGCTTTTAATTGGTTTATGTATAAAGATATTAATGATTTAGTCAAGATGGTCACGACACTAAATGCAAATGCAAAAAGGGGAAATATATTTCTGGAAATATGCTTCCTTGAAATAGAATTTAAAAAACAAACAAATTTCAAATTCTACTTCAGGAAATTAAAAATGTAATGAAATTACTAATTTAAATAATTACCATCAGAAGCAATGTACAACGTGATATCATCAAGTAATGTATAGTCTTCACTATTCCATTTCCATTTGCCTGAAAAAAAAAATTAATAACATGAGGAGATCATGGACACTTAATATCCGAAGAGATGAAGATGATGATTATGTTTTCATTTATTTATGATTTTGGATCCCCTACCCTAGCTTCATTATTTATACTTTCTGATATCACCTGCAAGTCAGCCAATTAGAGGCTTTGCATGTCAGTGAAGCTAAATGAAGAAAACAATTTGGGCTGATCTTTGATCTTGTTAACTGAACGGCATACATAATAAGAACTTATGATATATACGGTACATCTTTTTTTGCAAAAAATTCTGGAAAATTTGCACTTATACTCAAAGATTTTTGGCATTTATTAAAGCATACTGTATTTGCCTGTAGTTAGGCTGTGACTTAACTATTAAACAGCGAAAAATTTTGCGTGTGCGACCTAACCAATGCTGCAGCTAATCTGTTAAATTATTTTTCTGAATGAACTTGTGAATTTCTTCTGGTTATATTTTGTCCTACAAAAGAGGCTTGGCTTGTGTTATCACTGTCGTGATCGATGATCAACTGGACTAGTTTCCACCTTCGGCAACAGAGAGCACCATCGTCATTTTTGGTCTCGACCAATCAGGATGCTCGATTCCCGTTGGTGCAGCATTGCAGTAGTGGGGGATATATAAAGGGCTGCTTTCACTTGGCAATCAGCGTGGCTTAGAAAGTTTAGAATTCAACTGCACACTGCACAGAAACATTATTTTTGCATGAATGACTTTCTACTAAGCTGAAAATTTTTTCCAGATAATCAGGTTTCTCAGGTGAATAAACTACAACAAAAAAATAATTTTTAAAATCACAATTTTTCAGGTCCGACTCTTGACTCCGTGACTACCGACCAAGTATGCTAGATTGACTGCTAAGGCGAATACATGGGTGTGTTTTGATAGACTCACGGACCTCGCAATCTTAGGGTTCCTCTCTCTGAATCGTTTCGATAGAGCCGAGAACCTCACGAGAAGGGAGGCCCCGGCCCCACGAAACGGTCCGAGCTTCCGAGCTCGTACAGCTTCGTGAGAACCGATCCAGCTTGTTTAAAGATGGCGATAACCCGTTTCGATCCTGTATGGGTAGATCGGGTTTCGTGGTAATCGCGGAGCCATAACGGATAATATAACATGTCAATGTCTACTTTCAACAACGAGAACAGTAAATTACAGTTAGTGTTGGAATTAAACAAGAAATAAACAGCAATAAACAAGAAATCTCTGATACAGCATAGGAAGAATGAGCGAAAACCAAAAGTGAAACAGCGCCTGAACAAAGATACCTCCCCATAGCGTTTTGATAGCACGATCGTCGCGATTCTCACTTTAGCTCACTGGCCACAGTTAACACGAGTTAGCTCTTGCTAGGTCCGTGAGTCTATCAAACACACCCTATAAGTACCCCATTCCCTATTTCCCTAACTGCCATTGCGGCTAGCTTCTCCTTCGTGCTTTTTATAATTTGATAGGTTGGACTGATGTGCAATTCTATTTCTTTAAAGAACACTATGCCGAAATGACAGGCAAGCTACCCAGCAAGTTATAAGCTTTTTGCCACTGGGAATCAGTTTCAGCATCGATGAAAATGAAGAAGAGGAGGAGGACAATGAAGAAAGTGAACAATCAGTAAATTTGGAAGAGACTTTTTTAAATATGTTTCATTCAGATTCAGAAAATTCTCCATTTGAAGGATTTTGCTTACGGATTCTAATTATCTGATAATTGTAGCCAAATATTATTCTGTATATTTGACTATTTCTGAAGTAAAATGATACTTAACACTGTAAAATTTAGTATATTTCTTTAAAGTAAATTAGGATAGATTCTTGGAGGGGTGTAGAAAACAATATATTTCAGCACTGCAGCCTATCCATTCCTGCAGCCTAATTACCATAAAATACAGTAAGTTTTTATTCATGTGTGCTCCAAAATTCTGTGAAAACTATTTGATAAGTCAATCAATTGTTGATAGGTTGACCTTGATTTTTAGGATGAATTTTAAGACTTAAGTTTCTCAATTTATACATGAAACAAGAGTGCTACATTCTAACAAAAATAAACATGCAAAGTATAAAGATGTAAGGGGGGGGGGGGTAATAGCCACCTTCCAAGTTTCTAGTTACTTGACCCATTTCCATTTTTTATTGTCATTTTCAGAAACAATGATTTTTCAAATACAAATTTCTGAATATGTATTTTTCTGTTTCCCTCCCCAGAAGAAATCCTAGTACTTAGAATTTACAACAATTGCAATATTTACAAAAATAAATTTAAAAAACACAGTATAAAATTTAACAAAAAAACACTAACCTGATTTTGCAAATGGATCAGGTAATTTCCAATTCAATTCACGAACAAAGATATTATTATGTATGCTATTAGCACCTTTAGATAATTGGGAAAAATTTCTGCTTATATTCCGACTACATAATTCTAAAATGGTATCACCAATATCTAAAAAAAAATAAATTAAATTATAATAATAATATGACACAGATATTAATAATAATAACATTTGCTATGGTCTACACTGAGGTAATAAATGAATGAATTCTTTATTTTTTGATCATTATTAATTGATTGAGAAAGAAATTTATTTGTTAATTAGTGACAATAACACTTCATGTAATAATAGATGAAATCCTGCTAAACTATGTTTTAAAAATAATACACGAGCAGTGTCCAGATCTTTATTGCTTTCCAACACACTGCTCACTTCACATCCTCGTCTGTTGCATAGTGTTGGCCTCTATCTGCCCCTTCACAAAACCAAAAAGATGGTAGTCGGAGGGTGCCAAGTCTGGACTGCAGGGAGGATGTGGCACAGAGCTTCCCATCCAAAGTTTCGAATGTACTCGCTGGAACGGACTTCTACCATCAAGGGATTTTCAAACTTCCACAACGGTGGGAAAAATGTGTCCAAAGGAATGGAGATTATGTTTGAAAAATAGACAAAAGTTTATAGTTTGAAATGATGTATTGATGTATTCCATGTATTGCAATTATTAACCTTTTTTTTTTTACTGTTACTCATTACTTTCAGTATGCCTCTCGTAATACACACATTACTTAAAATATATGAAAATAAAACACAAAAAATCGTTACTGCACTTTATAAAAAATTGCATGAAAATAATAAAACCCTGATAAGACATTGTGGGGTGGGGGGGGGGGAGGAGAGGCAGTCAAAAGAACTTCAGTCTGACAAACAGGAAAAAGGGTGGATGAACGAAAAAATGATGGAGACTTGGGCAGAGTTAGTTTACAGAAGAAGGGAAGGCGATTTTTTCAACCCCAAGTCATTGCTGACAATGGATTCCATTCATGTGCATAAGATGGAAACCACCAAAGCACGAGGTGCGTTCAAGTTCTAAGGTCTCCTAACTTATTTTTAAAAAACTATTGACCCTAGAAAGCTGAAACTCCCGTGATTTGTCCACATAGTCAACTTTTACCCGTAGACATCTTTTACAAAGCTGACGCCATGATTGGTAGGCCACTGCAAATGCTTCTTTAGGAAGCAGTTTTGTCTACTGGAAAATTGCTTTTGCAAGAACGGAATAAAGCTTCTGCTCATCGAGCAACTTTTCAGTAGGCAAAACAGACCACTATAGAAGTATTTGCAGTGGCGATGCAAACGTGGCATCAGCGTTGTGAAAAATGTGTACGGCTAGAGGTTGGCTATGTGCACAAATGACTGGAGTTTCAGCTTTCTAGGGTCAATAGTTTTTCAAAAATAAATTAGGAGACCTTAGAACTTGGACGCACCTCGTATTTTTAGCCAACAAAACGCTGATTTTGCATTATTTCCGGCAGACTGAACAAAAAAATTGAAACCATTGGACATTGCTATTAATCATGTATTCAAAGCTGCCATTTGAACCCAATGGGAAGAATGGATGCAAAACGGAATCCATTCGTTTACAGCTATAGGCCGTATGTGTTCTGCAACATTGGCAGAAGTTTCCCAGTGAGTACACGCTGCATGGCAAAAAGTGAGAATAGTTACCAATCAGAATACTTTTGAAAAGGATGGATTACCAAAGACGAAGAGGAAGAAACAGAACTACCAAGTGAAATTTTGCAATTTTTTTGCTCGAATGCAGATGATTCTGATTTTGAGGGAATTATGTAAATGTGAATAATTTTTTTTTTTATCATTATATGAATTTTAATTTCATTTACGGTATACGAATTTCATTTTATCAATTTATTCAATACACTGGGTGCTTATTAAAGGGGAAATTTTTCCAAAATATAGGTTTTGAAGTTTAATCTCACTGGAAATACTTAATCCTGTTGTAGGACAGCTTGCCTTGGTAAATTCAGGGTTCGCGCTTACTCGCAATTTACGCGTCAAATGGGCATTTTTGCTAAAAGTTGACTCGTGAATTTTTGATCCGCGAGTCAAAATTGACTTGTTAAATTTTGAATATCATCGGCCCATATCCTTCTCACCACGTTTTAGCAGCACTTCATTTTGTCATAAGCGATTTTGTTTAAATTTCTAATTAACTATAGCAGCAACTATAGAGATTGTGAATGCAAGTAAAAATATAGAATTTAAAAAGCATTTAAAATTTGACTCGCAGTTTTCAGGCTTGGGAGTCAAATTGACTCGTAGATTTTTTGTCCTAGCGCGAACCCTGGTAAATTGCTAAAAAAAATAAAATTGCAACAACCCCATGTAATAATACATGTATAAGGGAGGCTGTTTTTTTTTTTTTGTTTCTTTTTTAATTTGAGTTTATTATACTTCTTTTAAAAAATATGCCAGCAAATTAATAAAAAAAAAATATTGGTCAAATGAGGGGAGGGGGATTAGGATTCAACTACTTATGGCCACAAAAGGGAGGGAAGAGGATCAAGTAATGACAATGTGGTCAAATTAATTTTAAAATGAATCAAAAATCTGCAATTTAATGCCTTTACTAGGGGGAGAGGGATTGCTAATTCTCTGGCTACATAATTTTTAGGGGGTGGTTCAAATATGACAACTAAGACCCCACGGGGGGGGGGGGTAAACATGGTGGGAAAAAAAGTGACCATGTGGTTTATGAACTGTCCCTTATCTAATCATTTACTGATTTCAAATTTATATTGTGTTCATTTATAAGTGATTTAAAATTTAGATTTCAAATTTTGGCCCAATGTAAAATTTAATCTTTCTTTTCCTTATGTAAGTTTCATTCAGCTTTTAAAAGAACATAGTTTTTTTTTTCATACAACCTTTTAACTTTTTCAAGTAATCACTATATAATATGAAAATTTATATACAGTAAAGGAAATTGGCCTTCATATAACATTATAAGAAATTTAAATCAAATAAAATGCCATTTAAAAATTTAATATACCTTAAGTAAAGGAAATGCCATTAAATATTTAATTCATTATGTAAATACATTTTTGTTAAAAATTGGACTTTAAACTTAAAATTTATCTTTATTATCTGGAAATGATATCTAAAAGAAAATTTAATTAACTACAATGTACTGTACAATTATAACACATCTACAGCAACTCAGCATCATTCACACTTGTTGTTTATTCTTCATTTAGGAGTATCCGTTGCTGAATTACTGTGTACACAGGACATATTTATCAATTTGATGAGGCTCCATTTTTCATCCCATAATTGCAAAATCTTGCTGATAAAAGCAATAATTCATAAAACACCTGAATACATGTTTGGACATAAAATTGAAGAAATGTAAATAAATGAGTTGGCATTTATATCTCAAAAAATAATGTAAATACAGATTAAATGATAGTAGAAAGCATTCATATTTTTGTTGTTAACATCTGTTCTACATAAATTTACTACAATCATACAAATTTCTGAATGAAAAAAAAAATTCAAAGCTATTTTAAAACATTAGAATTAAACTCATTATATGTTCATAAATAAAATATAAATTGTATGATTATAGAGAGTATAATGTCTTTCTACATGCCTTCTACAGACAGAGCTGCTAAGAGTTGTCTGTATAAACAAACTGAAAGATAAAAGTGAGAAATGAGGGAAGGAGAAAATGAAGTACGAGAGTGATTATCTATTATTAGGAGGAATAAATATTGAATAATATCACATTTATGTCTTCAAATTTAGAAAGAAAAGGCTAGGATATTGTTCATAATTACTATTTATTATTTACAATCATTTATAATAATATTCATATAATCATTATCTTAACTAGCAAGTGGACAGGCACAGGGCCCAGAGTAAAGGGGAGTTCGATGGGATATCAAATAAATGATCAATATTACCAGAAGAATGTGAATACCTTCATAAATTTTTGATATTACATTAGAAAAAAAAAAATAGACAGATGGAGAATAAGGAGGGGATGGGAATCAAATTTTGCAGAGGTCACATGAAAGTAGTTATGATTCTGATCCCTGAGCACAGTCTATTATAAACAATATGGAAATTCAATTATTTTTGGCATTTAATTTTACATGAAAGATTTATGAAACTAGTCAATAAATATCAATCAGTGCTGCTGCAATCTATGCTTTTCTAATGGAGTGCACAATCACTAGCACTTTTTTTTTTTTTATAATGAAGAATTTTTTAATTCATCTTTAATAAGAATACTGTAGAAGCTTTTAATAAGGATATGTTATATTAAAGATGAGTACCATTATAAATCTTACAAATGTTTATCTTAATTATTTTGATTTATTTTAGCAATTATAAAAATTTTCATTACATGCAGAGATGATTGATGAAAAGTGAGCCTACTACGAAGGAAAAATGTCAGATTGATCATGTGTGTATTTCTCCCTTAAAGAATCGCATTTGTAATTCCGACAAACTTTCAAATGGCAATTGCTTCACTTGCCCAATGGCAGTGGCATAGCTCAAGCACACAAGTGTCCATGACTGTGGAAACACTGGAAGAATTTGAGCTGTTACTCCACCCTTCGTATTCACCAGATATAGAACTGTTAGAGTCTTTTTCTGTTCTAGAAAATGAAAAACAACAGTGCGGTAACTATTATTTTCAGATGGATGATGTCATTAAGGCACTGGTATGAGTCACATTTCATTTTCTTCTGAGGGCAGCTGGAAACTAGAATATCATTGGAACTAGTACATTTGCTTTCAGTAAGACTACATTGAAAAGCCCTTAAAAGGAAATGCACTATGCCACTTACTTTCCATGAGGGTTCAATTCCTGTCAATCACCCCATGTACAGAGGTTGAGTCAAAAGTAGTGGCCAATCACCGCGCAAACTTGTAAATGGGCACCAGACAGGAACCACTCATTGCTAATCTTCGAAATAGAGTCCATCATGCTAGATGGTCTTCATCCAACGATCAGCCAGTTGGCGGATGCCCTCGCGAAACTACTCCTCCGGTTTCTGGATGAAAAAGTCACGAACAGCGTCTTCAACCTCACTGACATTGGCGAAGCGCCATCCACACAGGAAGTGCACCATGAACAGGAAGAGATGGTAGTTGGAAGGTGCCAGGTCAGGGCTATAGGCTGGATGTGGCAGAACCTTGATTTTTTCCAGCAGTTGACGACACGCCTTCGCCCATTGTTGTGCTTGCGCGGGCAGATGCCAGGGTTGGCTTCCACTTGTTGCCGTAGGGCTGTGTCATTCATTTCTTTGGGTCTTCCAGGCCCATGTCTCCAGACGAAAAGCGGGAGAACCACCATCGTGCTGTCCATTCTTTGGTCACACCCTGACCTTCCACCCTGCAAATTTCAGCGGCTGCTGCTCGCGCACTGGTCCCCTTTTTCCAATAGTGACGAAGGAGCCCGCGTATCACCAATTTTTCTGCCATATTTTTACACTGGCCGACGCAGGTGGCACAATGTCTATTGCATTGAAATTCGTACTGACGTTTCTTCCCACTCTTTTCTCTTAATAAACTGCGATATACCCTTGTGGTAAATGGTCTTTACCCAAAATTCGTCAAACTCTAACCCCCCCCCCCCTCCCGAGTCGGCCACTACTTTTGACTCAACCTCTGTAATTTGAATAGAGTTCTTGCATTGCACCTAATAATTAAATAACAGGTTAGTCTTTTTTGCAATACTTACGGTAATTTTACTATAATGACTGATGACAGTTTTAGCGATCTTTGCCATTTATTATATCATATTGTTCATTTTAAAACTTTGCAATTCCTTGACTTTGAAAATGGCAAAGATCGCCAAAACAGCCATCAGTCCTTATAATAAAATTAAAAATTGCAAAAAAAAAAAAAAAAGACCAACCAGTTATTCACTTCATGTAAGTTATATAAAATTCCTACCACAATAAATATACTGCAGTCAAAAGATTCGAGGACTGAGAGATTGTGAACAAATATAGCAATAAATAAAGCAAGTTGTCATACACACCAATTTTTGAAGTAATATCCCTTGCCACAATATACACTGGCAGAAAAAAAAATCCCAACACCACGAAGGACTTGTGCTAGATGAATGAAATTTGGCAGCTATGGTATTTATTCAATTGATTCAAGTTTCAAGGTTACAACTTATAGGGGGTGCCACCAGCACCACCCTGTACATGGTGAAAAGCATGGACTTTAGTACCCACTGTAGTCGCTGTGGTGGTCTATGCAGGCCTGCGAATGTGCATGCATACGATCGTAGAGATGCCGAATGTCATTTAGTAGTATGGCATTCCATGCCTGTTGTACCTGGATGGTCAGATCAGCGACAGTTGTTGCTGGTTGTGGAAGAGCCCTGACACGGCATCCGACCATGTCCCAGACTTTCTCGATGGGCGACAGATCTGGTGATCATGCTGGCCATGGTAGGATGTGGACACCCTGAAGGACACGTTGTGTTGCTAAGGCAGTGTGGGGTCGAGCGTTATCCTGTTTGAACAGCCCCCCTGGCATACCAGCCATGAATGGTAGCACAATGGATTCAACAACCATCCGAATGTAATCATTTGCCGTCATGGTGACTGGGATAACCACCAGGGGGTCCTGCTGTCGTAGGAAATCCCTCCCCATACCATAACGCCAGGGGTGGGGCCAGTATGCCGACAACGGATACAGCTCGGTAACAGGACTTCCCCACTCCTCCTCCTGACCCTTGTGCGACTGTCACTCTGACCCAGACAGAAACAACTTTCATCCATGAAGACCACAGACCTCCATTCTGCCCTCCAAGTCGCTCTGGCTTGACACCACTGAAGACGTGCCGCACGGTGTTGAGGGGTAAGAGGCAAACATGCCAGAGGGCGCCTGGAGTGGAGGTTCCTGGCCAGGAGATGGTTCCGAATTGTGCGTGAAGTGACGTTGGGTGCCACAGCAACCCGAATGTCCGCTGCAGATGCTGTCCGATTTGCCACAGCCATCCTACAGATGCGCCGGTCAACCCTGTCTCTAGTGGCCGGGGGTCGTCCAGATCCTGGTCTCCTGGTAATCCTGCCTTCCCTGGACCATTGCTGCCAACAGTTGTACACAGTGGCAACGTCTCGACCCAAGTGTTCTGCAATAGCACGGAACAAAAGTCCACCCTCTCGAAGGCCTACTACACGTCCTCGTTCGAATTGGGTTAGCTGCCCATATTCATATTGCAGTCGCTTCCGAGGCATGTTTTACTGTACGTACTCTATCACACACGTCCACAAGTGTCTGAAGTGACACAGACGCGCGTCTGATCTCCTTTATATCTGTCATTGGAATGTCTCATTTGCATGTACAGGGTGGCACTGGTGGCGCCCCCTATAAGTTGTAACCTTGAAACTTGAATCAATTGACCTTTATCCCCTGTATTGTGATTGGTTGCCACTAAACGTCACTGATTTTTTTACAAAATGCAAATGGCGGACACTGGACGTGTTAACGGCATTTGTTGACTATATCTTAAGTGAAAGTTTTAATTGTTTTTGTTTGATTTGATGATTTCCAGCTCGCATCTCCCTCTTCCAGGAGACTAGCCGTATGGGATGAAAGGATGATGATGAAAATAGACAAACACAAACATCCATGCCCTTGGCGGGATTCGAACCCGCAACTCGCTGGTTACGAGAGCGGAAAGACCTGCGCCTCAACGCTCTCGGCCACCGAGCCGGCTTGTTGTTGTTTAAAATTTTTCTTGCTATGGTTAAATATTGCTGTATTCCCAATTGTCAGAGTGAGGAGAAAGAAATAAACATCATTAGAAAATAATTTTCTAGGTAATTTGGAAATGAATATGAAATTAAAATTATGAAAGGTTATCAGTAAACATTTAAATCATTATATTTTGCAAATTTCAGGTTAATAATGTATGTTAAATTAATAAAGATAATAATAAAAATCTTTAAAGTAGTAAAAACCTATGAAAAATGTAAAAAAAGTGAATTTTACTCAAATCACAAATGCTTACAACACGACCAAGGGACGCCATTTTTTATGTGGTCACATGGGTAGTCAAGGCTACGAATGCTAAGCAAGTGTGTGAGAACGAGAGTTTATGATAAAGGTCAATTGAATAAATACCATAGCTGAATATAATATCCAAATTTCATTCATCTAACACAAGTCCTTCGTGGTGTTGGGATTTTTTTTTCCGCCAGTGTATCATCACCAGAGTTGCTCACTGCTGGAAACATAGTTGCAAGCAATTGCTGAAATTGCTCAACGAGGCCTGCTGCAATGAGATGATGACTTTTTAATCCATAAATGATCAAAGCTACTATCCATGAAATTGTTGCTTCACATGCTCAAAAAGGAAATAATTGCATGGCTAGGTTGGTGAGTATGCAAGATATATTTGTGTTATTTATTTATTTATTTATTTATTTATTTATTTATTTCGGCATCTCCGACGGGATAAAAGTTTAATTAAGATTCATTAGTTCTAGAGGATAACTGATGTGGAAATACGTATTTGGCAATTGTTAATATACATTATGTCAGCTCCTTTTGACATTTCCTATTTCAACAGGATGAACTCTGCATTTCTACCTGGGGCACTGAGGGGGCTGTACCCTTCCCCCTTCAAAATTAACCTACTTACCAAATAATTCTCTTGTTTGCAGAACCTCTGCTTACAAGCAAAATTGGTCCACTGGATATGGCCCTAGCTACTGTCGTTTCACTATATTATAACTGTGCCATTCTGCATGCATTGATCATTCATGTATCCACTGCTTATCGTGCTTGATGAATAATTGCATGCGGCTATTATACATAATAGTGCCACATGCCTCAAGTGCCACTTCAGTCCTCAAGCTTTTTGACTGTAGTGGTATATTACAACCATCCATACCTGTACAAAAAACAGTCTTGGCAAACATGCCAAGAATAATGCTGCATAAACCAATGCCTGATCCCAATTCTAAGGCTATACAATCACGAAAGTTTTCACCATTGCTCAGAAGGAAATCGCCCATGAAAACAGCACCATTCCAAACCTCAAAAATAAAATAAATTAATTGGAGATACATCAAAATAAAAAGCCATACTTATAGTAAGTCGATTTAATTTTAATAAAAGCCTTTAATAGAAAACAACTTGAAAGAAGAAACATATAAATTGGATTTACAGTAATTATAGATGAAATAAAAAAGTTGAAGTTTAAATAAAGAAGAAATAACTATTTGAATTAATTTTTTAAAGTGATTTCTGTATTTTGCATTTGTCCAAATCTCAAAATACCTAAGCCAAAATTTTAAAAAATTGTTGATGCTTTCATTAATTACAAAATTAAAAGAAAAAAGGATATTAAATCTATTAATCAAAGAATGAAAGTTAAACCTTTATACAAATAGAAATTCTAAATAAAAATTCCATTTGGCTCAACTGATAAACTTTAACAAAAAAAATTTTCAAAACTTGTTTTTATAAATTATGAGTTGCATTTTATCAATGATTTGCTTTTGGTAATTATATTCCACAGTAAAAAATTTTTAATTTCCATAATCTGGAGCATGTTGTTTTGAAAAGCAGTGTGCCACTAAGGCATTCAAACCATTTAGCATATGCGCTATTTCAAGCTCTCTGGGTTTTAACTTTACAAATTTAAACAAAAATATTGCCCTGTAGTATTAGTATCATCATTACCATCATATTCAACATTTATCAATCCACTACTGGGTATAGGTCTCCTCTAATGCCCCGTTCACATTGGACCGGCAAGGCGGCAAGGCGGCAAAGCGTCTTTTTCTGCCTCCCCCCTCCTGCCTCCTCTGCCGCACGCGCGAGTTGTTCCCACTGGACCAGCACGAGAGAAGCGGCAAGGAAAGAGAAATTATATAATAACGGCGTCGTTTAGTTTTTGATCTTAAGTTATTGCAGTAAAACTGGACGAAGTTCACGGTTCATAGAAATTAGTAGTATCTGAAATTTGTTATATCTGAAACAATTTGGAATTTGTTATATCACTGTTGAAAGGCCAATTGGCACAGTTGAGAATTCCGAATTGTTTCGTTTATTTTTTTTTTTATATCAGAGTTCGTTATAAAGAAGTTCAACTGTGTTATATGTCGCTGAGAAAGCATAATTAAAACATAACAAAACAGAATATACAAATAAACTCCAGTTTTATTTGTAAACTTTAGTTTTATTTGTAAACTCTAGTTTTATTTATATTTGTTCAGTGTGCATATTTTCTCATATTTATAAAAAGTCTTCAAGATTATTTTTAAATTTGATTGTCGCCAACATCGATCAGCAATATTTTCAATCGAAGCGATTGAAAACCAAATTCGTGATCACGTTTCTGTTCTAAAACTTGCTAATTTCCAACTGAATTATCTAATTAAAATTTAACCAAACGTATCTATTTAACGATGTAAACGCTGAAGGACAATAGCAATTTATAATTTCACATTTACAAAATAAAGTGCATTCTCTTTATTCTATTTCACTATAAAATTGTGATCCGCCATCATTCTTTTGATCACGTGCTCCAGAACGTGATTGGATGAGCCTGCAACCGGCAAAAGCGGCAACCGGCAAAAGCGGCAACCGGCAAAAGTTGAACAAACTTCAACTTTGCCGCCTGGCTTATTTGCCGGCCGCGGCACTTGACTTGACCTATTTCTAGTTGGCCTTGGATGTAGTGCGCATGCATCAACGGTTGCCGCTTCGCCGCTTTGCCGGCTCATGTGAACTGAGCATAAATGTTTCCAATGTAATCTGTCCTGGGCTTTGCTTTTCCAATTGACGCCCACTAGTTTCCTGATACTGTTGCTCCATCTAGTATGCGGGCATCATTGTGGTCCTCTAACAGTTCAAGGATAGTGTGCCCAGATGGCAGTAAAGTCCTTTTGTTATCTAATCTTTTGGTAATGTGTCTAGCCCAATGCCATTTCAGTTGTTGTATCCACTTTATAACATAGAATACTTTAATTTGTTCTCGAATTCAAGTGGTCTGTTTTTCTGTCCCTCCTTGTGATACCTAGCATACATCGTTCCGTGTTTCTTTGGAAATTTTTAGTCATTGGATGTCTCTGCTCCATAAGTGAGACAAGCAGTACACACTTACTGAAGATCACTGTACCATTGAGGAGATATTCTACAGCTATTGGATGATCAAACCTCTTATTATCCACTATTACTAAAATCCAAGTTCTATCTATCTGTCCCTTTATGGACTTGGCCCCTGTAAGAGATACCCTGAAACCACCTTTCGTGGATACTTCTGGCCGCATGTAGAGGATGCTGGGGGGAAGGGTTCATTCTGATTTGGGTTTTTTTCCCCACAAAATAATTTTTGAATAAATTCATTTTTCCTGCATCTCTATGGAGTTTTATTTGCATGGAGCAGTTTGTGACATCGTATGTGGTAAACAATTTGATTATTTCTGAGAGGAGAAGTGGTGAAAATAAGAAATTTTTCATATGATGCATACTTCTCAAGATATTCTGATCTCAAAAGAAAGAAAGAAAGAAAAAGATGGACGGATGGATGGACAGACAGACAGAGATTAAATACACAAAACTTACCTGTAAACCAACAGAATTCAAGGAGGTTGCCAGTGTATGTTCTGTATTTAATGGAAGGAAGAGAAAATTTTTAACATCTGAGTATTTCCCCTGAATTTTTATAGAAGCTATTCCACATTACTATACATGTAAGTAAATGCAGTAAACATTATATATGAGGGTTGTTCAAGAATTTTTGCCTCCTGGTCTGTAATTTTTTTAATTGTATGGCGATCGCGTGCGGGCGGGCATTATTGTGCTGCAGAAGAGGTCCAAAGCTGCCATTCAATCCTCGTGTCGACAACAACCCCTGAATTCCTCTCCAACAGGTTCACCCGACTAATCACGTGTTGGCGCAATGCGGAGACTATATTGAAAAGTGAATACTGCATTACATAGAGGACAAATGTAAGTACCAGATACAAAAAAGAATTTTGAAAATTGGTTAACAAATAAAAAAGTTACGGACCAGGAGGCAAATATTCTTGAACAACCCTCGTACATACGTACACAAAGCTGTTTGTGAAAACTGCAACATCAAGAAAGACATGAGCTATTCAAATGAATTTTATGTCATGGATGATCTATGCTATAAAAGATAAGTAATTAGATTTTTGCACTCAGGAAATGTCTGCCAGATGTCTCTATACATGACAAGGACTGCTCAAATGTGGTGAGGGAATATGATAGTCCCATTATCATCCAAGCCCATTTCTGGCATGGTAAATTAGTTCCGTTTTTATTTCTCCTTTGCTTGAGGTTCTACCTTTTTGCAATTTTCATGTTTCAAATTAACTAACTGTGGTTTATTTCGCTACTTAGTTACTGAATTCTATGTTTCCATCTGTCCGCATTTTTTTTTTAAGATGTGAAATATATATACTAAATGAAAGTGTCTTTCATCACTGATTATGAACATCACATCCAAATTTCTGTAAAATCAATAGTTCCCAAGATAATGGCCAAAATTCGAATTTCTGAAATATGCTACATCTCAAAAAATGTGAGTCACAGCAAAATGGAACTAAGAGTTTAGCAGTACATATAAAATCAATAATCAAAATTCTTGTATTGACTAGTGGTCAATAATCCGACAGATAATAGTGAAAAATCATAATCATCAATAGTCAATATTCAATATCTCTAAATATGATAGCCGATGCCGAAGTGATTTACGTGTGCTTATAGTGGACTCCATAATAAGTACATATACAGGGTGTTTTAAAATTTCATCACCAAAATGATAGGGGTGATGGAATATGCGACTCTAAGCAAAAAGGTTCATATGAACATGGGTCCGAATCTGAAGGATAACTGAGATATGGACAGAAATAAAAATGGCTCCACTAAGATCAACAAGATAATAACTCACTTTCTACAAAATCTAGTTTACTAGTTCACATGTGAGTACTAACCACCACGTGTTACGATGTTGACTACGTAACTCGGAAACTACTCGTTGGAATTCGATCAAATTTTAATGGTAGACACAATTTTTTTGTACCCTATTATTCTCCCAAATTTCATCATCCTAGATATTGTAGAAAGTGAGTTATTAACTTGTTGATCTTAGTGGCTGCATTTTTATTTCTGTTCATATCTCAGTTATCGTTCAAATTCGGACCCATGTTCATATGAACTTTTTTGCTTAGAATCGCATATTCCATCATCCCTATCATTTTGGTGATGAAATTTTAAAACACCCTGTATATTAGAAAAAAATTTCAAAATTGGACCAGTCATTATGGAGATGTAAACTTTAAGTTCGTTTTGGTAATGATAGCTTGCTTAATCTCAACTGATTTTATGTACTATTTGATTTCTTTGTTATGGTATTTACTGGTTATCCATTTCTTGATTTAACATAGTAGTTCTTGTTGCTAAGTTCTAGGCATGTTCAAATGGGCATAAATACTGCAAATTTGCAAGACAGGGCATAAACAGCAACTCTTGGACAGAAAATATCCTAGCCAGTCAAGCTACACGTGATCATATGTGTTCCACTGAATCAAGCTCCAAAACCTGAAATGTCAATAGCAGTTCCGGGTCACTTAGGCTGATCTGGGACAATGCTCCAATGTTGTGGTTGCTCTGGCAATGCCTTTTTGATGAATTTGCCAGTCCTCTGGTATGATTGTGTGATTTCAATGGCAATGAATCCAGTTTTCATGTCTCTATCAAAAGTCTATATTCAATCGCCAGGAATACTTTACTATCGGTATTCAGGCTTTTCATGCTTTAAACAGCTGCTTTGTTTATTTTCTTTATATTCCATATGGAAATATTGAAGGCAGTGCTACTTAATCCTATTTACAAATGGTATGTCCTGTAGTGTGATCATTTGCATGTCTTAGAATGAAATATTCACCTGCAATTCAGGATGTTGTAATTTTCACAAATATTAAATTTTAAGTTTCTAAGAATTGTTTGTCTTTTTATGATAGCTGTACTACATTCTCTTAACTCACTATTATTAGGGAAAATGCTTTAGATCAGAATCTTTTTTTTCTGACATATAGCTATATTAGCCATCACAAATGGGCTCTAATTTTTTAATGTGCCTCCATTGCTTTTCTGATTCAGAGATGCTTACCTATGAAAATTAATTACTGGTAGGATAAATTAATACACGAAGACAAACTGCTAATAAAAACTTTATTTTCACTTTTTTAATATGTTTATCCAGTGGAAAAAAAAATTCTTTAAAATATATTTTTAAAATTATTTATATTACAATTTCTAATGAATCAAAATGACCTCTTAATATTTAAAATGACTAGTAGGGGTCCACAGCCCTAGATTGGATGAACTTCAACGTTTTATAGTCTTCTACTTTGGCCAGGAAATGGGAGGGATATATCAGTTGGGAAAGGAGGGATCTGGGGATTTTATTTTTTTATGATCGCAATGGGAGAGGTTTTCGATTTTCTGATGAAGACTGGTGGCGAGATCTGGCGACCATGATTCCTGCCGGACGCGAAAATGTGATAGTTTCCACCACTCATATAATAATAAATACTATTATCTATAGTATATATTTATTGAAGAGCTCATAGTTCACCCACCAAAATGCTGAATTTCTAATGCTCATGTTTACCAAATTTTCTTTCTAAGAACTATTTTATTTCTACTGCATTGCCAGGGTATCAAGAGAAGATATCTTGAGGGAAAGATATTGTTGCTTAGTGCAGCGCGATTTGTAGAGGTCAGTCTAAATTCTATGAGAGGAGAGTTCATTCACAAACAAGGTCTACTCATATCGTACATTTTTTTAATAAAGTATGTTTCCTTTATTAAAACATTCAATAAGTCTACTTTATTTTAGGTTCATGGTATACATGAGAAATATTTCACTTCATTGGAGAAAATAAGTTACAAAATGTGAGCCTTGTTTGTGAAGGAACTTACATTGATCTCTACAGTGCTGCAACAAGCAACAATATATTTTCCTTGAGTTATTACAGGTACTGTACTTTCGTAATATTAAAGTTACAAAAGTACAATAATTTTACTGTAAACAGTTATGAAATGGAGAGTTCTCTTTTTGATGAAGTTGATGGAGGCCAATTACCTTAAAATACTGAAGTTAGGTCTTCAATAATACAATTTAATAAATGAAAAACATAATAATAAAAGTCCTGACGAACATTTTAAAACATTATAAAAGTCTTGATAAAGATTATATTCATGACCCATGATAATGGTGTAAGCCGAAACATTCATCGGGTCTTTATTATGTTTTTTATTTTATTAAATTTTATTATTGAGGACTTAATTTCTGTATTCTGATTAATAATGCAAAACCATTTGAAGTAGAAGTTACCTTAAAAATATGAGCATTTGAAAATTGGGAGGATTTATGCTTATCTATAAAGTACCTAAAATTCTAATTTGGAAGGGAAGATTCAAATGGTTTATATGTTTTATATAAACAACACCTATTACTTCCAAGTTCAATAACTCTCACAAACGACTTTTCAGAGTCTATGCAAGGTTCCAGTGGACATCCATTTCCGGTTTCACCAGTTCAGGGTTCTGTTTTAAAACTTCAAGAAATTTAGGCTTTTCCAAAATATATACTGACCAAAAATAAAGTTAAAACAACCTGAAAAGGATGATGCCAATCATCACATGACATGGTATTACATGTATCAGTACACGATCTCTATGAAAAGATTTAGTATGGCAAAAGATTCAGCCCAAACAGGTTTCATGTCACATACTGTCCATTAAAAGTATTTGAGAGAGGTCAAATTGTGGGCTTTTGAGAGGCTAGATGGACATTTCAGAGAACTGTTATGCAGATTGGATATAACCTGCCAGAGGTGTTCCTACAATTGCAACAGTGGTCAAATGAACATTCTATACTCACAGACCACAAGTTCCAGATGGCAACAAAGCACAGATTATCACTAAGAATGAAGCATAAGGGCATATATAGACTGGGTCACTTGAATGAAGCACTTCTGATAGACTGGATAGCATCCACATCTCATGGCCAGACAGATGTGGTTCCAGACAATGGCAATTACATGTATTTACTTGCAGTAGGATTATGAGCATGCATGACTCTAGTCTAATTGATAATGTCACAAATGCGCAAGTCCCCAGTGGTGTTAGGAAAAGAACACCCGGAGGATCAAACAGCACTCTGTAGAGTTTGATAGTGACAGCAATTTCAGTCTTTAGGCAAGTGACGGTCATCTGCAGTTGCACCACAGATTTGGGAAGTGGCATATTTCAGAGATTAATCAGTTACAAGTTGACTCATCTTTAGTATTTGTTGAGGGAACCAGCACCTAGTACAACCCATCTAGCTTCCAGTTTTTGCAAGAAGAAGGTGACATAATGCTCACCAACAGCATTTGCACTCTGCAAGGTAACTGATTTTGTTCAGTTAGTCTACATATTGCTGAATTGCATCAACAGCAGGATGACCATTTGTACCAATTTCAGCTAAAATGTCCCAATTTAAGAAAATAAGTCCTTTGTCCTGAATATGATTTTCATACACTTATGTAATTTAAGTTTTTGAGAAAGTGAACTTGGATACGGGATTAATGTCTGCCACGTCACCAAAGGTGGACATATCTTTTTGTAAGAAATATACAAAATTTGGAGAGATTCTCTATCTGTTGATATAAACATTTCTGCTAAGTCTATTATGGTTACTTTTTAATATTTTATAGACTTCCAAAACTTTGGAGGGACTTATGACTCACCTTGCATAGCTTCAATTCATTTGTTAACCAAAGACAATGAAGACCACAAATACCATGATGAGTTTTGAATGCTTGAATAGGCATTGGAAGGGCCAGCAGATTATTTGCTCCAGACTAGTTTCTGCAAATTTTTTTTTTAATGCATTAGAGGATAATGCATCTATCCTCGTTTATCATGGCATCATTTATCACTGATCCTGGTTATCACGGTACCCTGGATTGTGACCCTTGTCATGCTTTTCACAGGTTGATTCGTGTTATGATATTTTTCCCATACGTTTTATTATTCATTTATTGAATACGTAGCAATTATTGCTTATCACGGTGTTTTAAGTAATAAACGAGGATAGATGCAAAATTTAAGAGTTAGGTTTTAATAATTCAGAATATTTATCACACAACAATTTAAAGCAACTCTTAATAAAAAATAAAAAAAAAATAAAAAAAAAAATATCCCAGTAGAAGCAAACAGTAGAAATTAGGGCTGAACATGGTCAGGGAAATTCTTAATCATCAAATGATAATGATGAACTGAACTTCTTGTAAAAATTATGGCTATAAAATAAGATTTAATTTTGCAAAAATTGCTACGTTATAGAGCTAAATCAGCTGAAAAGGTCAATAGAAATAAGCAAGGCAGCAAGTTAATTTCGGAGAAAATGATAACAAAAAAATAAATAAATAAATAAAAAATAAAAAAAAGACATCTGGAACTGACTACTGCCTGGAAGACACTTTATCCTTTCTCAAATTATCCAAGTGAATACAATAAATAATGACAATATAAACAGCACTCCCACTAGTGGCAAACTTAATTACCTCAGATTTTACTCTAGATTTGAGAGAATTACCTTAAAATTCAATCATTATTACCCTAAAAATTACTTTAGATTTTTAAACTATAAATACATGAGATAAATGTCCTGATTCAATCAAATCTATTGAATAGACAATACTCCTCTAAAACTAGAACATTTTCGAGCAGAAAAAATTATAAAGAGAATTGCTACATTCGACAAACGTTGTTCCAAGAGCAGATGAAGGAGGTGGGGGGTTGCTCTTGGTTGTTCTTTATAGAACTACGCTTAAAAAATTCAATACCACTGAGATAGCAGATATATATTTATTGACATATTTATTAACATATTTTGTGAATATACATTTGAAAGACTTAAAGGCTCTACCAAATATTAAAATCGTGATATTTTTTTGTGTATGCAAATAACATGTTTAACAAGTCTTTGCATAACTTAAAAAAAGCTATAAGTTTGTACAATTACTCTTTGAGAAAACAGCTACATTTTAGATTACGGCATTAATAAATATTAAACAGCAATATGCATTTCTTTAATACTCACCTAAGATGAGTTCCAAATTGGTAATTTTACATTTTCTATTAAGTAAATAATCTCCATCTTCATCTACTTCAGATTCATTTATTAATATTCCTGCATCCTGATCATCAGTTTGATAACTTGTAAATGGAAATCGAGACAAAACAACTGTGGCGGAAAATTTTAAAATTATGAAATTTAAATACTTCATTATTAATATTCATGTCAGTGTTTACATTTAAGTGCAATAAATATTTACCTATTAATTTTTCTGACTTTTCATCTGCATTAATCTGAACATCTTGAGATTTTAGTATTTGAAAATCAGATTCTACGTTATCTGTATACAAATGAACATCAGATAGTGCTATATCTTGGGGTTCCATTAATAAGAAACACTTCCCTTGTTCTAAGAGAGAAAAATATAAGTACAAAATTTAAATTAAACAAAATATTAAAAATACATAAAAAATAAACAAGAGTTAAAAATAAAATATTGCAAGCATTCCAAGAAGGAGCTTAAGCTGTGATGCATAAGTAATTTTAAATTCAAGAATTTAAAATTTAGCTAAAGTTCCTAATAAACGACAGAAATTCAAATATTTTATACCTCAACAGTCATATTAAAATACAAAGCAATTCCAATTTACTAGTAAGAGAAAGTGCTTTATGAAAACAATAGTGTCTTGTACAACTGTATTGATGCGGTACATTTATTAGTGTGACATGAGTAATTGAGTAATCATGCCTTGACAAAGCGGTCTTAATCTGTATTTGCCCATGTCAACAATGCTTAAAAGATAAACAGAAAGTAACATTTTAATCATTCTTGATTTCTCTCTACAAATTGATTGTTATATGACATTCCATATCTTGGTATTCTTAATGGTCATGTTAGAGATGTGTGTTAGCTAAAAGCTATTTATAAGAAATGCACACTTGATCTATATGTTTATCCACCCATCTGCTGTTTCCATAATAACTTGAAAATGGATTAACTTTTTCAAATTTCGGTTTTCCATAATCTAAGCATCAAGATTTACAGTCAGATTCAAATGAAAGTTGACATGGGTCCCCTGCTCCCTTTCATGGACAAATCTTTGAAATAATTTGAACCTCAACATTCCCTCACCCTTAAAAAAATGAAAAATCTAAATAGCATTAAAAACCTTTAATTTGAATAAAAACACTTAGAAATACTATACAGTACTACTGCTATTATTGGAGAAAAGTAGTCAACAGCAGCAGGTCGAGTGATTCAATTGAAAGTTGACATGTCTTCAAAAATATATTATCTGCTGATTAGTTCGTAAGTCTGTTAAGAAACGTTACAACATGTCTAGTAAAGCTTTGATAAAAGTTAATTTACAGCAACGTATCTTTAAAAACTGATTTTCAGGACTTTTGAATAGGCGAAATGCCTAAAAGTAAAGAGTTTACTGGAGGAGAAAGGTTTGCAATTATAGCGGCCAGAACAAGAGGTGAAATGTTTCGATCCACAGGAAATCAGTTTGGATTGTCAGCAGAAGGCGTGTGGAAGATCATACAAAAGTAGGATGAAAACAATATCGTTAAGAATCTTCCAAGAGGACACCGGTCAAAGGCAATAACTCCCCGACAAGATTGTCAAATTGTAAGAGAAGCTGTGGAAGATCCTTTTATCACGACAAAACAAATTCAACAGAAGCTGAGACTAAAAGTTAGTCGATCGACAATTCGAAGAAGATTGAATGGCAAAGGATTTCATGGCTAACAACCAAGGAAAAATCTACTCATCTCTTTGAGAAACAAGAAAAAACGATACAACTTTACAAAGCAATATGTGAACATGCCTGTGGGCTTCGGCGGTGTGTTGTGTGGGCAGATGAATCTAAAAGATAGTTGGCTACTAAAAGAAGCAAAAAAAGTGTGGAGAAAGCCCGGACAATTTTTTGATGCAAACAAGACAGTTAGATGTGAAACATTCCCCATACGTCATGGTGTTGGGATGTTTTTCTGGATTCGGAATGGAAGAATGAAAGCCATAGATTACAAGAACATCCTAGAAAATAATTTAATGCATCAGTTGAAAAAATGAGGATCAAAGACAACTTCATTTTTCAACAGGACAATGATCCTAAGCATACTGCAAAGCTTATGAATAAATATTTTGACAAAAAAAGACCTAGAACTACTAGAATGGCCTCCTGAATCACCCGATCTCAACCGTATTGAGCACATGTGGTACGAATTAGACCATCTAATCCCCAAATCGATGCACAGAAGCAAAGAATCATTTCGAAAAGCAATTTTTGATGTTTGGCCCAAGATTGGAGAGGATGTCATTGATAAATTGATCAATAGTATGCCAAACCATCTTCTGGAAATAATTAAAGCAAAGGAGATTCAATTAGGTTTTAAACAACAGTGCTAACTCTTCAACCATATTTTCAACCTTGACAAGTTTGTCAGCTTTCAATTGAAACAGCATATTTTCATTTAATATTTTTTTTCTCTCATGTTTGTGTTTTTTGTAACTGGATATTAAACCATAATTTAAACAAAACCTGGATTTAATCCATAAAAACAAATTTTTTCATTAAATGTATGGGATTGCATTTAAAATATGCATCTAGTTGATAAAGAGTAATGTCAACTTTCATTTGATTCTGAGTGTAGCTCAGCTGTATCAGTTTTTCAAGGTTTTTCATAGACCCATTCAAGTCAATTGCAAAGCCTCTAATAAACATGAATTATGGTCTTCAGTGGGCAGAGTATAGAATGTGTAACTGAGATAAATGCTAAATCAAGTGGTATCATTTTGTACAGTCATTCACCACTTGAAGCAAATTGGAAAGGTGAAAAGCTCACTAAGTGGGGTGCCCAAGTTGCACCAAAAAGAAGGCTATGGTGACTGTTTGGGTGATCTGCAACCAGACTCATTCACCATAGCTTCCTGAATCAGGGTGAAACCATTACTGCCCAATCATGTGTTCAACAAGTCGACGACCACAAACGACCAACATTAGTCAATTGAAAGGTCCCATCTTGCTTCACAACAATGCTCAGCCACATTGGTCGCAATGGTCACACAACAGAAGTTAAATATCTTGGCTATGAAACCCTTGATCATCCAGCATATTCACCTGATCTTTCGCCAAATGACTAGCACTTTTTCAAACACCTTGACAATTTCCTGTGTGGGAGATTCTTCAAAACACCACAATGCCTTCAACGAATTTGTTGCCTCCAGAACTCTATGCCACTGGAATAAATATGCTTATCTCATTGGCAAACGTGTGTTCACTCTGCTAAATGCTACTTTGATCAATAATGTGTTGTTTGAAACGAGTTATTGCATTTTAAAGTAGTCACTATGCATCAACATTAATTTTTAACCAACTTAATATGTTTACTTAAGGTGATTTCGGCCAGCTGCTTCCAAGGAGGGAATGGATTGCTCTAATACATGATCAATCTGCATGAGAGCGTCAAAGAATGGACGAGTCAAATGGAAATTTTTTTTTCTTCATTGCTCCAAACATGTGCAAAGAAGTGGCAACTGGCCACGCATTTTCATGGGCAATGTCAATAAATAAGTAAAAATAAACCTCTTTTCTCAATTTTTGGAATGCTTTTCACCCGTTCCAAATGTTGCAAAATTTTGTCTTCTTCATCAGAAGAACTGTCAGATGAAGAGCTATCCAACAATGTAAAACAATCTCGTTAATTTTAGCCTCTGAGGCAGCCATTTTGATTTTGCAGACGAGCAGGGAACAAGTCTGCTCCATTAATTGTGGTGGAGTGTGAAGGAGTGCTCCCTGGCATCAAGGAGAAGTATCGGCAGAATTCTGTGGGAGCAGGTCTGAACAACCAGTCAAACAATTTTCAGAGCTCCAGAGCATGCCGGAGCAGCCAACCGAATTCACCATTAGTTTGCTTAGATTAACAATAATTTATTTTCGGTCAGCTTAATTGGGTAACAATCAAAATGTAAGGAATCAATACATATAATCATAGCAAATGTTCAAAACAATCTCTATGAACAGCAATGCATTGATCCGAAAAGAATCCAGGACTGCCTCGTACGCTTGAAAATTCCTGGTGCCAATAATTTTCTGGCATCTCTGTTGAAGATCCTCAATATAATGAATATGTGTGTATGTCACATTCTAGATCCTCATACATAAAAATCCATAGGGTTGATATTGGGAAATCTAGCAGGTCATGTTATACAATGTTAAATGAATAATGTCTTTTGGCTATAATGCTTCAAGGAAGTACTTCAGGACGTATCTTTATATATACTTTTTTCCTTATTTTTAAGTGTAGAGACTGACTACATATAGCCAGACTATGCTTTTTGTGAATGTAATCATGGGATTTACTGATCAATCAGAAACACCAATTCGGCAAAGCTGAAGAACTTTTGGATGTAATGAATTTCACCTTTAATTATAAAAAAAAGAAGAAAAAGAATCAGAGCAAGCTATGGAACAATCAGAATAACTTTGATTTTTAATGTTATTCTTATCTTCTCTAACTAGTCTATCAAGTATGTGAGCAGATCCTTTTTTTTTTTACTGCCACACATAGATCCTAACTGGTCAGCATTTCCCACTTTGCCCATACATATATAGGGTTAGTTGAAAAGGATGATACAAAAGTAAAGCCAAATTATTTTTCAATGAACTGACATTCAAAAGCTATTACAGAATTACAGCTATTTCAGTGGAAATTAATTACACTGGTCTACAAAATTTGACTATAAAAAAGTTTTCTTCAGGTAAAGTAGCTTTGTTTATTCATTTTCACATGCTGAATACAAAAATAATTATTATATTTTAAAATTATTTCCATTTTTTAGAAAAACAAATTACAAGTCTTTTGCAAAAATTAACAGAAATCATACTGTTCTTCTATTCATTAGCAGAACTGCGACGTGGTTTTTTCGCTGCCCTCTTGTATTCTGCTTCTACAACATCTGGACAGTCCAACAATAATCCGCCAACATTGAAATGTTCCACTTGCCCTGATATCGTTTTTCCATGTATGCGATGTCTTGATGGAAGCACTCTACATGTTCATCGCTAAAAGCCCCACAATTGTCCGGAAAGAAATCCGAATGAGAATGTAAAAAGTGGATTTTCAAGGACATGTTACAACCCAGTTTTTGGTATGATGATAACATATTTTCAATAAGTTCAGCATAGTTGTCACTCCTCTTATTTCCCAAGAAGTTAGTTGCAACAAGATGAAAATTGTCCCAGGCTTTTTTTTCTTTACCTTCCAAAACAGAGTCAAAGTAATCATCTTGAAATAAATTTCTTATTTTAGGACCGACGAACATACCTTCCTTAATCTTAGCTTCATTTAAGCTTGAAAATTTCTGGCAAAGATATTGAAAAGCAGCTCCATTTTTGTTCATTGCTTTTACGAAATTCTTCATCAGCCCTATGTTTATATGCAATGGTGGAAGTAATACTTTTTGTGGGTCAACTAAAGGGTCATTTTTATCATTTTTCTGCCCAGGTTGAAGTGACTGACGATGAGGCCACACCTTTTTTTTATAATGCTCTTTTCTGTCCGCAAGAATCTCCGAGTCACGTGTTGATGAATTGGCTGACTTTAAGAGAGCATTGTCAAGAATATATCTTTAAGTTATTCTAATGCATTGTTAGCACAATATTTTTAACATTTGTTGCCAACTAACTAACTAAATAAATAAATATCAGCATTATGACGTTCAATGAGGGTAGAATCGTTAAATTCGGAAAATATCAGGTATCGTGAAAACTTAAACTAATAAATGACTTTTACTTATCAACTCTTATTCAGCATGGGTAGACAAGCAGAAATTAGTTCAAATTATTTCGAATACTTTTCCACTGTAGTCTAGTGTTATTAAATGGGAAAATTATTTCTCAAATCAAATCCTTCATTCCAATAAGAAAAAAACAATCATTATTTTGCTTTAGCCACCTCAAAATTGAAGTTTTAATTATTTTATTTATTTTCACGATTTGTTTTTGCTTTATAATATTTCCCTGTATGCTCTTCTCCAGCCTCATTTATCATCCTAACCTAATCTTATGAATTTGTTGCATTGCCCAGTCCATTATTTCATATCGGCTACGTTCAAAACAGTCCTTGGTTTAATATCATAGGTAGGTTGATCAATTAGTAAACATGGGCTATTGTTAAAAACAAAAAAAACAAAAAAAACAAAATTACATAAGATTGTGTTTTAAGAGGCAAATTATATTATTACAGGCTTTTTGATTTTACATACCGTATATACTCATGTATAAGACAGTCCCCTTTTTTAGAGGCCAAAAAGGCAAAGAATGGATTGTCCCATGTATAAGCCAAAGACTAAAATCACTTCTGGACTGATGTTGAAATTAAAGAAGTTTTATTGACAAAATTACCATAAATTTATACATTGAAAACAAAAAAAAAAAAAAAACAAAAAAAAAAAACCGTAAATGAGCCTTCAAACTCATCACTGTCATCATCATACTCTCCGAACAGTTGTTTGATTTTAGATTTTAACCAAAACCATGAAGCTAAGGTAGGAGGCCATCTGTGGATATGACATACCACAAATTGAACGATCCCAAGTCTGAACTCAGGAAAAAAGTTTTGTAGCCAGACTCAGACCTAGGTCGCAGATAGCCTGAGAGAGCTGTGGGGTGTCCTCGCACAATCATATAATGCCAGAATAGACCCACAGAATGGAATTCAGTTCTCTTTCTGAGATCTTCAGTTCGGATCAAAAACAAGCAAAATAGTGCACAAAGTAGATGAAAAATCAAGGAAAAGAGCACTTTGGTGTGTTTTTCTGTACAAAGGCACCAAAAACTTGATTTTGAGGCGAATTTCCTTCACTTTCCGAGATCTTCAGTTCAGAGCAAGAACGGGTAAAAGACCGTGTGAAGTAGATGAGCAATCAAGGAAAACCACACTCTGGTCTTCCTCCATTCACGAAGCCAGCTCTTATGCCACAGGTTTAAATAGATTGCTGAATTTAGCCAACACGGAACCACTCTAATAATAATCGACATAAGGTCTCCCGTAAAACGTCATTGGTCCTAGACGATTTCTCCACTGTTTATACTCCATAGCAGCATTTTGTTCTTTAAATTTTCATTGGCTCATGGAAAAGACTAATTCGATTTTTGAGCTCATTTTTGGGAATAAATTTCTCGTCTTATACATGAGTCTACAGGATGTATCTGAACGGTTTGTACAAACTTACAGCATGAGATTCTTGTAGCGAGAGAAGCAATATATGTCTCATGAACATAGGGTCACAAACACTTCCTTCCGGAGATACAACCATGCGACGTTGTCCTACACATCAAATGAACACAGTTACGTCGTTCACTGGATATGAATCCCTTAGCATGGAGAAAGAAAACATGGTATGTGCAATTTGATTCATGCACGTCGTGACGTCATGTGGATTACACGGCCGTTGTAAAAAGACACGCGGGCTATGTATCGCTCGTATAAAATTTAATGTTAAAATGTATTTACCGGTAATTTTAATTATCATTTTCTGCTAAATACAAGACTTTCCCTAATAGTAAGTATTTAAATGTTACCTATGTTGTTTCTAATTAGTTAGGATGGCAATGACGCACACATTTTGCAATCCACATGACGTCATGCACGAAACTGTTCATAATTGAGAATCAAACTGCACAGGCCTTGTTTTCTTTCCACCATGTCTCTTAGACTTTTTTTTTGTGGGGTCACTTGAAAACCCTTGTTTATTCCACCCCCGTACCAGATGTTGATACTCTTCGCCAGCGGATCATGGACAATTGCGAAGTCCAACTCTTAACCAGGAAATTTCGGGACACTGACCAAAAAAATTCAGGACAGCGCAAAAAACAACAAGAAAGGAAAGTATTTTTCGCAAGGAAGATGCTTTTCAGTAACGTGAAATTTTGGGACAAGAGGCATTCCGCTAGGATCAAATCTTGACCCGTCTAAAAGGTCACAAAATTGGGACTCCCGAAAAATTCGGGACAGTTGGTCACGCTACACACCCGGCATTTTCCAACAGGTTCGCCAGTCAATGCAACGATGTGTGCAGGCCTGCGTGGAATCTAACAAAGGTCATTTCGAGCATGTACTTTAGCACTCTGGACTGTTCTGTTATTGTACAAGCCGGAAATAAACCTAGTTTGTAACGCTGAACGGATTTGATGTGACAATTGCACCAGCTATTGTAGGACAACGTCACATGGTTGTATCTCCAGAAGGAGGCGTTTGTGACCCTATGTTCATGGGACATGTATTGCTTCTCTGGCTACAAGGAACTCACACTGTTAAGTTTGTACAGACCGTTCGGATACACCATGTATACAGTAGTTTTTTTATTTTTTTTATTTTAACAATAGTCCATGTTTATTAATTGATCAACCTGGCTGTAATTATTTAAGACTCAACTTATACATACAGTTATAATTTACTATTGTTTAATCCTTAATTTGTTTACTTCATTGCCTTTTTTTCTCTCCTCTTTTTGTAAATGCAAATAAAACATACTCAGCGTATTCAATCTGAAATGCAAGGAAAACCATTCTGAAGGGTGCTCCACTTTCTCCTTCCGACCTAATGGGATGCTTGGGTTGTCTATCTATTTAATGCTATGCGATGTTTTTGAAATATTTTTGAATATTACTGAAATGGTGCAAAACTTACTGTGACAAGGCAGCCTGCTTAATTGATTTTTTTTTTCTTCCATCCTATGATTTATTAATTCCGGTATAATTAACAGATTAATTAAGATTTTTTTTCATTTAATAATCAGTCTAATAATAAGTGTCTATTAATAGAACTAATAATTACTATCATAAATTACATGAACACACAGTTCTAGGATGGCATGCACGATTAATATGTTAAATTTAACTAAGAGTAATGTGACGATAATTACAACACTTTATTTGCTCCTTATCACGGTGAAAATCGACAATTTTCTGCCAGCTATACCCATATGAGTTATCACCATAAAACTTTATTACAGCCCGGTCTTTTGTGTACACAATAAATTCAAGAAAAGAAAACATTGACATCGCTCCGGCTTTAGCATAAATAAAACATTTACTTAACAAAAAAGGAAAAAAATCGATGATTCATTCTTGGACTAATTTACTTATTAGTCCAAGATTCCTTGATGATTACAAACTCGAAATATGTGACGACCGTGTGTTTTCTTGCCTACTTTTAAAACAGTAGGCTCACGTTAAAATTAAGACTATGATTAAAGTAACATTTTTTGTTCTTGATGCTCTTTTATTAAGCAAAGTTGTTTTTTCTTTATAAATTACCAAGCAATTCTAAAACAGGAATGATTCTACCCACTCTTTTATTTCCAACTTTTCTCTAGGCCTTTTTCGCCATTTAAAAACATTTCGACGTGGTATTCAGCATTGCGCATGCGTCTCGCTCGTTTCCGGGATTGCTCAAATCGAACCGCTCGCCGGTTTGCCTCTTTCTTTTGGCTTCGTTTCAAAGCGAACCAATAAGGAGAAAACACGCCTTCGAATGCGGGATAAACACGCATGGTTAGATGAGATAAGTTCCTTTGCCACGTTTCCCTCTTCAATACATGACGGTGGCAGGTAGTTTGAATTACAGGTTATAATAGAACGGCAATTTAACTTACGAAATGAATTTTCTTTCCACACTCATCGTCTTGGCCGTAGCAGTTTTTGTAAGCTGTGATCAAGAAATTAAAAAAGAAGAAGGCGTATTAGTCTTAACAAAGGATAACTTTGATGAAAGTGTAGAAAAAAATAATTTTCTATTAGTTGAATTTTGTAAGTATATCGGTATTTATCAGCATCCAAGCGAATCTTGCCCATTTAGAATTAGACATTCTTAAGGTTTCAAAACTATTTTAAATGTAGTTTCAAATGCATAATAAATTCTAGTTTTGAAAGTTTTTACTCATTTTTTTAAAAGGGGTTTTCTTTTTTTTTATTATTATTATTTTAATTCATTTGTAGATTTGATGTGACGAGCGTGAATCTTGCTCCAGAACTTGACCTTTTAAATGTTTAGACTTTATTTGAAACTTATATAAATTTATTTGTCTTTAAGGCTAAGACAGACATTTGGGTAAAATGTTGCATATATTGCTGTTCAGTAGATCGTAAATTTATTCACGTATGGTAGGCCGATCTTTTAAACAGAATTAGCAAAGCAATTACAACGATGCGAATATTCTTTTACCCTTCAGTTTAATAACAAAATATTTTTTAATAAACCCCCGAAAAATACCGCTTTTATCTCAACTTCAAAAAATTTACAACCAAATTGATAACGAAGAAACATATGTATGATTAATATTCACGAAATTTAATTTGAATAGATGTTGTAACTCGACAGTTTAAAGTTTCTAACTTCATTGGTTTTTACAAGCCAGTAATCTGTAAATAATCATAAGCATTAGTTTTAGCTACATTCTATTTTTATAGAAAGATGACATTGCCCTCAAGTTAATTTCAAAAAAATAAAATTAGCCATCCAAGATCAAGATCATCACACCAGACTTAGCACACAATGGCAGGTTGGAGAGGAGTGCTCGTAGTAGAATTGCCTGGGGAAATTGACATATGGTGACGTACAGTGTGGATGTTCGCAATGTTTAATAATTGATACGCTTACTTGAGAAGTTTTCAGTATAAAAATATTCCTTTTAATGTCTGCAAAATTATTTTGTTGACATTTATTTATAATTACTTAAAATGAATCGTTTAGAATTCTCTCTGAAGGTTACATATTTGGTAATTAAATTGCCTTAAGTGCAGTTCATAAAAGGAGTTGTTTAATGATAAAATGACCAATGTCTTGAACTTTTTTGTTTCCAATAAGAGCATGGAAATGAATTTTTTTTTTTTTTTTTCATACAGAAGGACCAATAAGAAATTAAAATGGTATTGATGTACAGCAATTAATGTAACTTTTTTAAAATTGATGTAGAAAATGAAAAAAAATATAGTGCCAATTCTAGATTGTGCCAGATGCTTTCAGCGAAGGGGGTACGGTACTCTATAGTGTGAAACTTGCATACATTTTACATTTGCAGAATTTTTCAATGAATTAACTACTTAGTATAGTCAAGCCTCTTTTTATGCACTCGATACATTCACAGAGAACTGCATAAAAACAGCAGAGGGGACTATATTGAAAAATTACGTTCCATAATTTTCTAAAATCGCACAAATCTACAGAAATTAAGAAAATAAGAATGTCTAATATTTCCTTCAAAATCTGAAAGTTGATAAGAAATGTTTTCAAACTTTATTCATTTGGTTTCATTGTAAAGTAACAATTCCCTCCCCCCCCCTCCCATATATTAGTCTCCGTAAAGAGAAGAGAAATAATATTTCGCCTTTCATGCGAAATTGAACTAAATAACTACATATACACTCATTCTTTACTCATTCCAATGCAGAAGTGGGAATGTACTGCTTAATTCTGCGTGTTGCAGTTAAGATGACCAGAATTTTCTGGTCAAAAATTGAAATGGGTATTGCTGGGATTTTTTGTGTAATATATAATAGAGACGAAAAAAATTTCTTAATGTACAAAGGAGACAAATACAGGATATAAATTAAATATTGGGTGCTATTGGAGAATGGTTTCCTAAAGAACAAATAGAATGAAAATGTTCTTGGAAGTTTTTTAGTAGACAGCAAAAGTTTTGAGAAAAATGACTTTGAAATTCGATGTCGTCGTGGTTATACATGATTGTGCTCCCACCCATTTTAGTCGTATAGCTCAAAATTATTTGGAAACTAATTAGTCGTAAATGGACCGGTCGGGGAGGAGAAAACCCCCATGAGCCCCTTGTCCACTTAATTTTTATCTTTATGTTCGCTTAAAATCGATATTTTTTTCCTACACCTACTAATGATTGTGGTGCTCTATGCCAATGTTTCAAAGTGGGCTTGCCAGCAAATCGAAGAATGCCTGCTATTTTTGAGCACATAACTAACTTCGATCTGACAAATTTCAAACGAAACTAGCATATAATAACGTAGTGGTATATTACCGTACATCATATAGTATTCCCCTTCCCCCCCCCCCCCCTCAATTTTTCGTCTCCAAAAGCAGAGGTGAAATCTGAAAGAAGATGGTGACGCTATTCGCAAAAAAAAAAGTCATTGCGATCAGGTTTCATTTATTATAACTTACTGCCATTTTTTGCTAATAATTGAACAATATAGTCATCACATTAAATAAATTTGTAATATTAAAGACGAAAAGTGGAATAAATTTTCGACCAGTGAAGCTTTCCAACAGCCACTGCGTTTCTAATCTCCTGAAATCGTCAAAGAAAGTTTTAAGTTCAAATGAATATTAAGTTACATCCATAATCTCCTGTAAAAAATTTGAAAGTGCCTTCTTCAATATTTAATAACCTTTTATTAATTATAATAAACCACCATCTGTACTGTATTAAGAAACTTTTTGAAGAATATGGCAATAATGAATCTGATTTTGAAGTTTTGTTTTTAATTGTAAAGATCCAGGTTATGCACTTTAAAAATTGTAAAAAAAAAGATTTTTCTGTATGTTATTGCATATATTTCTCGTAAGTTTGCAACGAGTCAAAAAATGAAGATTGCATTATACAAGAGGGTAAAATTTTTGCAGTTTTTTTTTTGGGGGGGGGGGGATCTGAGAGTGGGTTTTCATTATGCAAGAGATTAGAATATTATAGTAGAATATTTATGGTAATTTGATAACATAACCACAAAAATTGGATGGAGTGGTGATACCCTGAAAACAGCTGATGTTTTGGTGACTATCCTTTGTCAAAGTAAAAATAAGGGCATTAGAAGATCTTGTATCCAAACACAATAGGAGGCAGGGAAGAGAATGATTATTAAAAATGTAATCTTTATTTAACTTTATAAAACTCTTTCTCTTATATTTTGAGACCTTACATAAATTTGTGAATGTTTTTTCTTGCGAATAAAAAAAAAAAAAAAAAAAAAAAAAAACAAACCATGTAATTGTAATCAAATAAGATGTTAATTTTTAAACATTCACTATGAGCTAGTTTCATTTATATTTTCATGTTTACCAAAGATTCTTACTCTTTTTCATCTCTCATTAATTTAATCACTCGCTAGAATTGAGAGTGAGGTAGGGTGGGGGAGTTGTATGGGGAAAATGAGTTTAATAATATTCAGTGATTGCAAAATCAAAGGTCAGGGGTAGAGGAGAATGTTGTAAGATCTTATCCTCAGCTTTCAATTAAGTTGACTTTACACCAGAGGGCAAACTTGTAAGAACTTATCCAAATCCTCAATAGTTATACGTTTGATACTTGAGCTTTAGATTGAATCAGCTGTCTTTGCATTGAACTTATTTCATTGACATATGCTTGAATATTGTAATTATCCTGAATTATCCTGAGCAGTCTCATTTTTAATGTTTCTTTAAAAAAAAAAAAAATCTTATAAAGCTGTTGGTTTTGGTTATTTCCACTATCCAGAGAACACTTCTACAATTTTATATTGCTGTGTTTTACATGTCGCTTATGTTAAAATTCATTTAAGTTCACAACTGTAAAATCATGATGTGAATTGGCTGAAAATCTTGCATTGCTTGCAAATTTGACTCTTGGAAGCCAGGCTTTTGAGAGACATTTGTGACATGGCTCATAAAGTGGTGATTATGATGGTTAGTAATCAATTTCTTGACACTAAAATGGGAAGGATGCTCTTCAAGTAAAAGAATGATTGGACAATTGTCTCTCCACAAAAACAAAAAATTAAAAATAAAAAAAAAAATTCTCAAACTTGCAAAAGCGGGACAATAAGGCTTTCAAAGGAATGTACCCTGTTAAACCTGAAGATAATAGTCAGAGACAAAGATGTAGTTATCTTGCCATTGTGATAGGTTAGTAAGTCACTGTCTAATAGGTTTTATAGACTTTGCTTTTTTTTTTTTTTTTTTTTCTTTTTTAATCAACCTTTTATCACTGAGTATTACATTGTTTGCATGGGAACAACAAATAATTTAAATCTTCTATATTCTAATTAATGAATTAGAAACATCTGTTTAATATTCTATTAATAAACCCCACTTAGCCCGAATTAGAGCATGTATAGAAAGTATTGACAAACGTGAAGATCTATGGGAGACTTTCTCTTAGTTCCTGCAGTTTGTTGGAAGAGGATCTTGCTGTTAGATATATTGTTCCAACATGTCTAAGACGTTCAAATCGGGGCTCTGGGATGGCCAGAAATCATTTTCTTGCATGGTAAATAATGCAGAACTAGTCGTGCGTGATAAACCGTGGCATTCTTGTCCACGAAGGAAGCTGTCACATCCAAGATTTATAAAAAAGAAGAGCAGCATTGCAAGATGAACTTGGTCAGCAATATTTTCAGGTGGTCTGTGAAATGCACTCGACCTTCTAGGGATATAAGAGGACCAATTCCATAAAAGAAGCTCCATATCATAACACCCTTGCCAGGATTTTGGATTGTCTTGATAAGTCTGCCGGATCCATTGCCTCATGGCGCTCCTGCAAATCTTCTGCTTACCTGTCTGTACAAAAATTGCATCACGTTTCATCAAACCATGTAACCTTCCAATCTGTGTGTGTCTAGTCACAAAGTTCCAGACACGCTGTAGACGAAATTTCCTATTCTGTGCAAAAATCAGGGGTTTTCTGTAGGCATGTGACTGCCGATTTGGATCCATTTCAATTACTGGTTCTGCTAGTTATAGGCTCTGAACAGCCTTTGTTAAAATCATTTCAGTTGTTGCACAATGGATGCTCCATTTCAAGTGACTGTAGTTTCAGTCATGATTGTCTTAGGGCCAGTTACCCCTTTTTAGACAGATTATAGATCATTGTTCCAACCATTGAATCTGAATATCACATCTTTCGAGAATCCAGTCCGTTTCAATCATGGCTCCAGTGAGATGAGTACCAATAGTCCCTTTGCATTTAAGTTAGGTCCTTTTTTCCAGTGCTAATCAAATTCTATGATTAGACTTGCCCCATTCCTTCTTAAATAGGTTATAAGTGCATTCTTGAATCGCATGATCCCAAAATATTTTGTTTGCATAAAATTAGATTAAAACAAATTTACATGTGTTTACAGACGTTTCTTAATGAATTGACCAGGATGCGTATAATAATTTTTTTTTTCTCCTTGGTAATGTTTAATTCTGTGTGTGATAGATCATTGGTCACCAGTTCAAATGTAGGCTTGTATGATTTTGTTTTTGATTACTTTTTTGTAATTTTAAATCTTGCTTTAAGAAATTGATGATGTAAGGTCTTTGTTGATGAATGTTTTCATAAATTGTTTTTAATGTTTATTCAGTTTCATCATTCCATAGTTTATTATGAAGCTTTTGTAGTTTAAAAAACCAAGTCTAAAAAGAGTAAGATTGATTAATTTCTTAAGTTCTAGAAGAATAAGGTCTTGTCCTTAGGACAAACTGCTGGGGTGTGTTGCAAATTTGTCTACATGGTATATTTTGTTCTAAACTGTGTGTTGTACCACAGCCTGTATGTCTTTCTATGTTTGTGTGCTATAATATAGACTTGTTTATTTTCTAGATGCTCCCTGGTGTGGCCATTGTAAAGCACTGGCTCCTGAATATGCCAAAGCAGCTTTAAAATTAGAAGAGGAAAAGTCTGATATTAAATTAGCCAAAGTAGATGCCACTCAAGAATCTGATTTGGCTGAGAAGTATGAAGTCCGTGGTTATCCCACGATAAAATTTTTCAGAAATGGAAAACCATTAGCCTATACAGGTAATTTAGATTTTTGACAACAAACATGACCTAATTAAACTAACAAGAATATACAGTGGGTGCTGCTTATCACTTTGGGACTAAGGCAAATTGATAACAATAGCCAAAGTTGAAATAAAAGAGGCTTTGGAATGGAACTTTTTTACAACACTATATAGTCTTTTGGACACATTTGCTGGCTTGAAAATGTCAACAGATGCAAGCATCTAGAAGACTTCTTTGGCCAACAGTCTTAAATAGACACATTCTTATTAATTGGCAATTTTGATTGGTTCTGATGATTTAAAGGACCATCTCTACAGTCACATACAATTTTATTTAAATCAAAAGATTAGTGCATTAATAACATTGGCATATTTAAAAAAAAATTCTAACCCTAAATTTTTTTGGGGGGGGGGGGGAACAAATTCCTAACACAGCTTTTTTTTTTTTTTCTCTTCCCTTTTGCTTCAGTGTAAATAATAAATTGCATGCGAGATATAATTTAATCATCATCGATGAATGCATAAATACAATTATTTAACCTTGCGTGCGATATATTAATTTGCACAGTGAAGCAAAACCTGGCTACTGAAGTCACAAAGATGGATGCCCTACTATTGGAAATTGAATTCGGAATTTTTGTTTTCACACATTTTAGGGTTCGAATTAAAAAATTTCAAATATGCCACGATATTTTTTATAATCTGCTTTCTTCAAGAAATAAACAATAAAAACGCTTTCAGGTCATGTTTGGCCCTGGGCATTGTAGGCTAGAATCCTAACACCTTGGCCAGTTGATCCAATAGCTGACATTATTTTCTAATTCTATCAGATTTTTGATTCTTTTTTTCTATATGGTGTTTTTGTTTTTAAGGTGGTAGAACATCTGAGGAAATAATTACTTGGTTGAAGAAAAAAACTGGACCTGTAGCCCAAACACTGTCTGCACCTGCTGACTTGGAAAAGTTGAAAGAAGAAAATGAAGTGTTTGTTGTTGGATTTTTCAAGGATGTTAAGAGTAAAGATGCTTTGGCATTCTTGGAGGTTGCTGGCGACATTGATGATATAGTTTTTGCTATAACGTCTGATGATGGAGTGTATCAAGGAAACAGTGTAACCGCTGATGGAGTAGTTCTCTTTAAAAAGGTATGTGATTAAGTGGGTAGAGGATTTAAATGTTTTCTGCCTATTATAATATCTATTACGAAAATTCTGGTTTTCATGATCTAAAATGTTCGTTACACATTTCATTTTATAATCTGCCTGAATTATCAACACTATTTTTGGCATTAGGCCTCTTTCACATGGTGTGGGCATTTGTTTACATTGCATTCAAGTGCACGTGTCTTGACCTTTGTTGGAGAAAGTTTATCACGAGAGATGGACAGACACATGCAAAAAAAAAATAAAAAATAATAAAGTGCTTGCTTCATTAATAAATCTCTGAAAAAACGTTCTAGGAAAATTTGGGTTCATTCATTATTACAAAAAAGATATTTTGTAGGAAGTTTCAATGTCGTCTTTGCCGACATTAGAGAAGATAAATAAATTTTTATAATTATTTCTGCATTTTGGTTCCAACTTTTGATGAGTAGCTGTAACATTTGTGGGAACAACTACAGAAACCAGATACAACTATGAATATTTTCTGGCTGTTACAATAAAGGGATAAAACAGAAAACTCAGCAGACAATGAAGATAGCACCCGGATCATGTGAAGGCACTCACTTCTACAGTGGTCCACTAGAGTGTAGCCCAGGCAAATGCCCGTTCGAGATCTGGAGGTTTGCAGCAGGGAGATCTGGGTGCTTCTTTATGCCTGTACCTGGTTAATGTGAAAAAGTGACGTCTCTCCCATGTGCATATTGCTGTTTGTCTGGGTAATGGGTCAAGGCACAGACTGTAGGAAAGAGGTCTTGTGTTCATTTGGTGCACATCCTAACAAGGAGACTCCAAGCACTTGGACTCACGGATTTTGATAAAAAAATATTTGTGTGTAGCTTTCACCAAATTAAACTCCCATGAAAAGCCATCCGATGCACTTCTCAAAATTTTCCGAGAAAAAGATTCAAAGTTTGTTATAATTGACTACACTTTATAAATGCCCAAATTGTAGCTCATAACTTTACGTGTTCAGGTGGTCTAGTGGAAGATGCTAGAATTCAGTTTTACAGGTACGGGTTCGAATCCTGTCTTCGATAATTTTTTTTTCACTTTGTAAGTTTTTTTTTTTAAACTTGTAAGGGAATGTTATTCATTTACTAAATACATTTGTGATTTTCCAATATGGTTAGGTAATAAAATTTTATTAGATTACTTAATCTACTAATTCCCTTAGTAATCTTCTTGACTTCTAAACAGTTATTAATTCAACCATGTGATCAAAGCTTTTGTCATGAAACTTTTAGCTGAGCTGAATCAGTTTCATATCCAATCTGTTGCAATTGCATAACTGATATGTTCTTGGTGAATTGCATTCAATAGGAAGTCATCTGAAGTCCTATCTATCAACTGCCGTTATAGTGGTAGTTATCAACAATGTCAAATTATCAGTATAAGACTCTAAATTAGAAGAAAATGAAACTAAACGAATCTGAAAAAAAATTTTAGGTGCTTGTCTAGCCAATGCCTAGTTGCCAGAAGTTCTGAAAATTACGTTGCGGCATTAAATTTTAAAATAACAGGATTTTAAATTTTTCATGGATTTTTTTTTTTTCTTCAGTAAGGTGCTAAAAGGAATTAAATGTTTACTCAAATTTTCTTTATTTTTGAAAATATGAAACTGCCTTTGCTCTGGTTTTAATTAGCAGGGTTCGTGCTAGAGCAAAAGATCTAGGAGTCAATTTGATTCCCAAGCCTGAAAACTGACAGTCAAATTTTAAATTTTTATATTTCTATACAGTGTTCTCCCCGGAAAATGTTATCAGTTGGGTGGAAAGATAAAATAGCCAGGCGGACAAAAATTAAAAACAAATGAAATACTATGCAGTGGTGTGCAGTTTTTCGTATATTCAGCCGGGCGACCACCAAAATCAACTGGGCGGCGCGCCCGTTGAAAAGGGCCTGGGGAGAACCCTGCTATATTTTTACGTGCAACCACAATCTCTGTAGTTGCTGCTATAGTTAATTGGAAATTTAAACAAGACCGCATGTGACAAAATGAGATGTTAAAATGGGGTGATAAGGATATGGGCCGATGATATTCAAAATTTAACAAGTGAGTTTGATTCGCTGGTCAAAAAAAATCACAAGTCAGTTTTTAGCAAAAATGCCCATTTGATGCATAAATTGCGAGTAAGCGCGAACCCTGAATCAGTTTGCTGAATTTAACAATGTGATTTATTAACACATTGATTTTTTTGGCTACAGGCAGCATCAGAACTCCAATAAGTTGTCTGACAGCAACCTCATTAAAGTGTGCTGAGGCTGAACCAAATAAAGCTAAGAAATTTGTGGTCTTTTGCATCATGAATATCAAGTGGGAGATTTATTGGTACTGTAGCTTTAATTTGTGTTTCTACTTAATCCTACATTTAAAAAAAATAAATTTTGTATTTAGAATATGTAATTTCTAGGATCTGATATGATCCAATTTTCTCCTGTTAAAATAGAAACACTGTTCATGACCACCCCTTACTTTGACCATTTTCCGACGGAATTTTGCGCCATAGGTGCAATGCAATACGCCCCTTTTCCCGACCAATGACAGAATTTCCATTAACCACCATCGGTATTCCCTCATTTGAGCTGATCATCCATGTTCTAAAATCGTAGAGTTGACTCATTTTGTGAAAGGGAGTAAGAATTCACTCTCCCCTATTTTAAGGTTGTTGAGATTCCAACATGTGGTTTCAGTTCTATGTATCTATTTGCTTCACATTGAAATTTCCCGACTTTCTATAAGCATCTACACGAAAAGTGATCAACGAAAGTGTAACAGGAAAATCTTAAAGTTGGTGACAACAAGTGGGACGAGAAAAGTGAAGATGATAATGAAGAAACGACTGAGCAGGAGTAAATTTCCCATAAAGATGTCCTTGACAATTAGTTTTTAACAAAGAAGGAAATCTTGCAAGCATTCGAAGGAGGAGCTTTAGCTGTGACGCAGAAATACAAATCAAGGTATTGTGAGCAAATGAGCAATTGTGCCTCAATAAACAATCGTCGCATGTGCATGCTCACATCAACAATGCTTATTTTATTCATTGTTGACTCCTCGTGAATAGATTTTTACATGACTTGCAATCTTGGTGTTTTTAACTGTCACTATTAGAGCATCTCTACTTTACTACTTCAGTAGGTGGGAGTCTTCAAGCAATAAATAATGGAAATTATGCTCAAAGATGGGAGTGTCTATCTACCTTCCTGTAATCACCTGCATATACCAATAATAAGCATTGTAATACCATGAATTGTAAATAAGTTGTTGGCTCTGATGAGCCAATTTTGTGATAGTGTTTGACCCCACCCACCCACCATGTGCACACTAATTTTTTTGAGCAATCGATTTGAAGGGGTCCACGAGAAAGCCTTTTAAATTTAAAACAATTTTCAAGTTATCGTGGAAACTTGTATTGCTACTGTATCACTGAATTGTACACCTTTTCGCGAAGACTACCACTTTTACATGGAACCATTGATGGTCTGCTTAAAGAGGTTTTACTATAAATAAAATTTCTTAGAAAAGCAAAAATAATTCCTTACTCAACTACCTATATAATGCCTAAAGGCTTTTTAAAGAATTTTATATCTATACATTAAACTACATGTGCAATTCTGGGTTCAAAATTTAGCATTATGTATAGAGTTCTTGCAGCGCATTCACTGCAATAAAAATAAATTACTCTTTAAACTGCAAACAAGTATGTTTAAAACTATTTCAAAAAAATTTTTTTTTCTATTCTTAAAAATATATAAACATGTATTAAAAAATAATGTTCATGTTGCTGTTTTTATAAATATACAAATTCAAAATTTGTAGCATAATTTTTTTTTTAATGTTCTTCCTTTAGTTTGATGAGGGGCGAAATGACTACGAGGGTGAAGTGACTGCTGAAGCATTAAAGAAGTTTGTTCAGACTAACAGTTTAGCTTTGGTTACAGAATTTACACATGAGGTAAATTCTTAATTACTTTCTGTTGTTGTTTTATTATCATATGACTTACTGATGGATTTTATTTTTAATGTACATACAGACAGCACAGAAGTTATTTGGCGGTGAAATAAAAAGTCATGCTCTTTTGTTTGGAGAAAAATCATCAAGTGATGTTGTTGAGAAACTTGAAACTTTTAAAGAAGTGGCCAAACAGTTTAAAGGAAAAGTGAGTATAATAAGTTCAATTTGTAATGTTTGAAATGCAAAATATATACGTAACTATCCCTTTCAGGCAAAAAGATAAGATAGTTGTCCAATAATATGTGAACTGCATCAGTTTTGTCAGAAAAAATAGTTATGGTTGTCAGTCTTCTCTGTAATTTCAAAAGCTTTTTCAATAGATTTGAGTTACCAAAATGCATATCTGCCTGAACTCCTGAGCAGATATTAAATTGGGAAAATTTTATTTGTAAATACATTAAATATAAATTTCCTAATTTAAAGAGTTTATAATAAGAGTGAACTTGTAAAATGGAATGGTATTTTACCACATTGTAAAATACTTGGGGATGCCTTTCAGAAGGCATGCCTTAAGGCCTGATGTTTGCAGGGATTAGAAGCAAAGTTTAATTTTTAATATTTAGCAGTATTAAGTTCCTAACTTTCAGATATCAAGAGCATTTGAAACTCTTAATGAATGCTTTCTGTGGAACAATTTATGGAAACTTAAACAAAAGTTCCTATTCTGGCCCCTCAATTTCAGAGGAGTCCTCTTTTGTGCTGCATTTCGGATGCTCTAAAATTATTGGGAAGGGGGATTTTTGGAAAAAAGTTAAATTAAGTCTCATATTTTTAAGTTTGTATGTTAGCTCACAACCTTCTAATTTCAGGTCCTGTTCGTTTTGGTTAATACTGAAGAGGAAGATAACCAAAGGATTTTGGAATTTTTCGGAATCAAAAAAGAGGAGTTGCCATCTCTCCGTCTTATTCGTCTGGATGAAGACATGACCAAATATAAACCAGATTCAAATGAATTTACTTTAAAATTTTTGACAAACTACATTAAAGATTTTGTGAACAATAAACTCAAGGTAAATTTATGCAAATTTTTATATGTCTGTGATTTGTTATAATTTCTGTATATAAAGATTTTCATAAGGGGAAAAACTTTCAGCATAGTTTTCCACGTATGATTAAGAAAGCTTACTTGAAATTGTGGATTTTATTGCTCTAGCACAACAGTTCTCAATAGTATTTGTTAATGCGTAGCACCAGTGGTACTTGGAAAGGGTTGTTGGCAATGTTTTGTTAGTTATGGTATTGGACCGATTATAAGCCACACTTTTCCCCATTTGAAGATTTAAAACTCGAGGTGTGACTTGACAGTAGAGTCCTTCAAATGTTGGCCACTGATTTGACATAAAATAAAGCTATTCCCATTTGTCATTGGAATTCCCCTACAAGTTTCCCCACAAGTTTGCCACAAAGAGGGCGGCTTATAATCGGACCAGTATGGTATTTTGTTTGAGTGGTACGTGCTTGTGAAATGTTAGAGAACCGCTGCTCTATCATAAGGATTGACAAACTGTAGCCTGTCGTCCATTGATTGCTATGTGCTAGTAACTTCCGACAATTAGTGATAGGATAATATTTCGGTGATATGGTGCATTTGCCTCCTGAAACCCCCATCGTTGTTAGGGACATGAAAGGCTGCAAATGGTCACCAAGCAGCTAGACATTATGATTTCCAATCAGTGGTAGGTAGGTCCAATTTGATCAAAAGAACCTAACCATGATATAAATACTCCCCACACAAAGACGAAGTCACCAAAAGCTTGCAGAGTGCCTTCCTGACAACTTGGATCCGTGGCCTCGTGGGGTCTAAGTCACACGAACTCTACCATCAGCTTGCACCTACTTGATCGTGACTCGTTGGACCAAGCTATGCGTTTCCAGTCATCTAAGGTCCAGTGAATATATTCACGAGGTGAGAGACACCCTCCGATTGCGGGTTAAGTAAAGGCACTCTTATCAGTCTTCTGCTGCTATATCTCATCAATGCCAAATTTCGCTGCACTGACCTCATAGGCATGTTTCTAGTACACCACCTATTACATGTGGCTGTTAATTCATGTAGTGATGTCTGTTACGAAGGACCTTTCTGCTTGGATATTGCTGCTCACGAGCATTTAGCCACTGTACTGTCCATTGGGGAGTAATACTTGAAATTGGGTATTCTCTGTATGCCCTTGACACGTGGGGAAAAATAAACGTAAACTTGTGTAATGCGTATGTTGGATTGAGGAATGTAGAATGATTGCATCGCTTCAGATATGAAGTGTACCATGCATCTAACTCCAATTGTCATTTTGTGTTCAAACTCTAAAAATTCGCATTGTGTAACCATTATCATATTACAAGATGGTTCAGATCTGCTTATAGTCAAGTTGAGAGCACTGATACCGCTCTGCCTAGTTTTATACCTTATGCACTGCGACACCTGAAAATTTGACTACAACGCTACACGAATTTTGGCACTTCTGTTAGACTGATTAAATGTTCTGAAAATAAGTCTTCACTTCTCAATTGTTGATTTAAATATCTTATTTTTACTTAGTGCTTACATACTGTTATGTCAATGGCTGGTGATATAAGGTGATTTTTTTAATCTTTTTTTTTAAGATTATATGGAGAAAAAAACTGTGTACCGTAACTCCTTTAAATATTTTGTCTCAGATTCTGAACATTTAAAACCCTGTGCATAATATTTCAAATCTAAGGCTCTTCTGTAGTTCATTTCTTAATCCTTTGCAAATGAAAGTCAAATATCATAAATTGACCATTCTTATGCTATTAGCTATTTATATAAATGACGTTAAGGTGGATTCTTGTACAAGGTGTGGTAATTAAGTACCGGGAGAGGTCTCTGCATAAACTGTAAACAAAAATGCACCATGTCAAGATACAGTTTGCATAATTTTTTTGTAGTAGCATAAAGGATTTGTGTTCAGTCACTCGTTATAGCAGCACATGTGAACAAGTGTCGAGGGAAAAAAAAACTAGGGAACGATGGGCTTGCATTAAATTCTGCCTAAAGTTGGTAAATCTGCTACGGAAACACCAGATGTTGAAAATTGCCGATGGGGATGATGCCCTATCCTTAACTTGTACATTCGAGTGGTCTGGTGGCTTTCGTGATGGATGTGAAGACCTTTCAGATGAACTGCACCCTGGAAGACCAGTTTCAGTCCGAACACCAAAACCACCAAGAAAGTTGGGGAAACTCTTCATTGCTGACTGCCGAATCACAATTCTTATGGTTGAGGACGAATTGGGCTACAATTGGTTCTTCACTATAATGGCCAGCTGCATACCGGCATAAGTGTGATGCGATTTCTGACCAAACAGCATCAGAGCTCAACCTTCTGTCCTATTTCAAGGTACCGGATTTCAAGACGTTTTTGACATGAGTAAAATGTGATATCGGAAATCTAGAGTATTCCGTCCGAGGACTTTAAAAGCTGTTTTATAAACTAGTACAGACAAGTGTATTGTGTCCAGTGGAGATTACTTTGAATCGTATTAAATAGAATTTTCATTTGGACTTCTCATTTACGAGTATTTGTATTAGTTTGGGTGTTTAATTGCCATACCTTGTATATATAAACAAACTTAAGAAACCACTTATCCACAATTTTTGGAAGACCATTGTGGATTAAGAGGTTTCGTGTTTTTGATTTTTGCTCACACTTGTCTTTTTGTTTATATAGCCTCATCTGTTATCACAAGACTTGCCTGAAGATTGGGACAAACATCCTGTTAAAGTATTGGTCAGCACTAATTTTGATGAAGTTGTTTTTGACAAATCAAAAGATGTCCTTGTTGAATTTTGTAAGTAAATGCTTTCAAAGTTATAAATTTAATGAAAGTAGTTGGTAATTGTATAGCTATATAGACATTAAAAACCATGTATCTGATGTCTTAAAGTTCAGGTGATTATATCTTTCAAATTGGTAGGGGTTTCATAAGTTCGTGACCTTATTTCAGAGCATGTCTTATGAAACTCTTGGCACGTGCAAGCATGCAAATAAATGTTTTTGTTGCTGTGATAATTATTTGCATCCCAAAACACAAAAATCAGATTGTAAATTATCACTTAAGAACTTAGGCCAGCAATAATATTATAAAGGCAGGGAATAGTAGGACCAAATTTTGAATCTCCTAAAATGTCAGAGCAAAGAAAGGATTTATCCAAAACCTCATTGTGTGATATGAGGAATTGGGTATGACTTGTAAGTGCAGGAATAGCCATCAACACTATGTAAACACATGGGATGGTCAATGTTCTGAGGCATCAAATTCAGTATTATCCATGACGGATGAAAGCATCAAAGGCAACAATTTACAGAGCGCCTGATGAGGACTTGCATTTCAGAGTTTCGAAAAAAAGACCAAGAGACGTTTCCTAAACGTTCATCTGAAAAAGCAGTGATTGCTTCATTGCAGAGAACGTTCACGCCGGTACATCCCTGAGGAAACAGATGAGGAGTTTCACAATCGAAGAACATCTGAACAAACAAAGTTACAGGATGTGTGCAAGGATTTGAAACTACATTTCTGACTCGGAATGTCAGGCAAGTTTCCAGGATGCAGCATCTCGTATATTTGAGGGTCTGGGCTGCTATGTCTGCCAGAAGACTTGCACCACTCATTTTTGGCAAAAAAAAATGTGAAAACTAATGGAACCATTTATAGGGAAACTGTTCTGGAAAAGCTCGAGAAGGTTATTAACCAATTCCCTATTAAAGAAAATGAATGGAATATTCAGCAAGATTCTTCATTTTCCCACAAAGCCAAGAAGATTAAACTGTGGCTCCAATCCGAAATGCCCCATTTCGGCAGCATCAAGGAATGACTCAGCTTCCAGTTCTGACCTTAATCCTTAATATGCGAGAAAAATTAGAGATGGGCTGCAGTAAGCCTCACAGAGATTTGGAAGCTTTAGAAACGAAATCCCTGATAAAAGCTTGGAAGAGTTTTTCATGGAGATGGGTTCACCAGTGTAGGACTGGAGGGCACTTTTAAAGGAACTCTGCTCCTATCCCACCTATCTGTTCGAAACTTGGGACGGTTCACTGGGAGCAGACAGCCCATTAATCGTTCCAATTTAGGCGCGTGTACATCCACTAGTTTCCAAGATGGGTGCTCGACGTGGGACTTGGCGTGTGAAGGCTAAGGGGGGGGGGGGTATTTTGAAATGTGAATTTTGTATTTTAGATAATTAAATATAGTACATGTATAATAAACTGCATTAAGTACCAAACCAAGGTCCTTTATTTTATTCTATATGCTAATATTCCAGTGGTCACGAACTAATGAAACAACTGTCTATGTATAAATATAATTAAGATATTTTTACACTCCTTTATCAGTAGTAAAACAAGTCATTAATACAGTGCCATAGAATCCATAAAAAAAATTTCTGAAACTTTGAGTGATAATGAGCATAAATTCTGTATAAGGCAGTGTAATCACTCTGGTAATTCCTAATTCTATCATTATTGTTGAAATGGAAGAGGAACTGACACAAGAACTACTTGGTAAACCTTGAAAAATACCAAAGCCAGATAAATTTTCCAAAGTAGCATACAAATTGCACTTTACCACTGTTTCGATTAATACGAACCTGTGAGATTATTGGGTGTACTGTTAACTTTTCAAGGTAAAGCAAAGATTATGCCAGTATGTGTACTTCAATGAAGGTTCACATATGCTAATGCAGGAAAATGCTCTGTGACAGTGATTTGAAGACGTGAAATGTGGAAAAGTTGAAGTGCTAGCACAGAATCCTTAACTTAAACCTATTTAGAAACCTGTTTAGAATTAACTAGATTATTGGGTACATGCACATTAAAATGGTCTTGAAATAAATTAATAACAGCACTAAAGGCCAATTGGAAGAATATGTAGCCTTGAGAAAATCTAATTCAATATAGATTTCAGCATTCAATATTAAATATATGAAGCTTTATATAAAGGTTTTTTGTCTTAAACAAAAAAGTTCAGATATTACGAGGCATGCTTAAATGAAACCCATTAGAATCAAGTAGGCATTGTAAGAAGGTAGGTAACAGGAAACACAAGCAAATAGAAAGAGTAGTATTTAATGAATAGTATTGTAAACTAGTTTCTCAAAAGAAGTCGCCCCACTGTTTGGGGACATGGGAAAATCCGTCTCACTAGATGTAGACCATTGAAGATAGTCAAAGTGGAGGCCACATGAATGGCCTTATCAGTAACTTCCTAAAAGCATGCAATAGTTCTCCAGATTGTGTCCAAGAACAAATAGGATTGTTGTGGAAAATACAATTATGCAAATAGAACAAGTGTTCCATTTTTTTTACAGTGCTGAGAGAATTTTCAAAACTACTAAATTCATTAAAGATATTAGAATGGTCAAAGAATAATGAATACTAATGAAAAAACAAGGTTATTTCTTCCCCTCCCCAGTTTCTTTTAACTTGTGCTTTGAATTTTTGTAAGTAAATGTATTGAACATAAGTAAATTATTCATTTGACTTTATTTCAGATGCTCCATGGTGTGGTCACTGCAAACAATTGGCTCCGATTTATGATACACTGGGAGAAAAATTTAAAGAGAACCCTTCTGTAGTAATTGCTAAAATAGATTCTACTAGCAATGAATTAGAGCACACTAAAATATCTAGTTTCCCAACACTTAAATTATTCAAACGAGAAACTAATGAGGTAAGATATGACGAAGGCTTTAGACTTTTCAATTGATTGATGCGCGTTCATATATGTTTTACAATCTTTTTCTTTTTTTAGGTAATTGAATATACAGGTGAACGCACACTAGAGGGATTATCAAAATTTTTAGAGTCTGGTGGAGAATATGGAAGTGCACCTCCAGAACAGGTACGGCACGTTTGAGAGGTTATCTCATAACTTTCTTTTGCTTCTTTATCAGCTTGTCTTACATCCTGCAAAGTATTGTTCCTGGGCTTGAACTGACCTCAACCATAACTTTCTTTTGCCCATTTACAACCCACTGATTAATTCGTCTCTGATTAGTGATTGATCGAAACGTTAAATTCAGTACTCCTGTTTTCTTACTGGTCTATTTTATTATAGCATCATTACTATTTCCGAACCTATTCCCATTTAAATAATTAAAAAGTTATAAATTATGTGTTGAGGCCCCTACAGTAGCGTGCATTTTGTTTATCACAAAGTGTGGGGATGGAGTAGATATAGATATATATATATTATTTTTTTTTGAATTAGCATATTTTCTCGGAATTGTGAGATGTAATACAGCCAGTTTCAAAATGTTAAGACCACCCTGCATTTTCATCTCCCCATTAAACATTTTATTTTTGTTTCTGCAAAATACAAAGTTTAACAACCATTTTGAGTTAGGATTACGATAGTAGTACACAAGCACTATCTTACAACAAATTAGCATTAACAGAAGAAATTTCATTGAAAAAAAAATGGGATATTCCATTTGGATTCATCCAATAACTGAAAAAGGGTAAACTGACAATAAAGAGGCATGTAATCTTATTTGCATATGCTTTCATTTGTGTGATTTCATGTAAAAGTGTCACAAAATGGGGAAGACAAAAACTCTAAGTTTGGATATCAGGAGTGTTATAATTAAGTCATCAAAAAGGACACAGCAGCAGACAAATAGCTAAGGAGTTACATATCAGTAAAACAGGAGTGTTAAACACCATCAAACGTTATAATGAAAGTGGAACTATTGCTCCGAAAAAGTCAACTGGATGGCCTCCATCCACAACAAAATGTGATGACACTGCTCTGAGGCGAATTGTCTTCAGAAAATGACATGCACCTGTTCCTGAAATAGCAGCAGATTTGTATGAAGGCATTGGCAACAATGTGTCAACTGCTACATGTCGACGGCACCTCGCAAAGATGGGTTATAAATCCTGCACCGCAAAATCAAAACCACTTCTGACTGAAAAACAAAAAGCAAATCGACTGGCATGGGCAAAGGAGCGTCAGGACTGGTCTGTTCAGAAGTGGAACACCATAATATTTAGTGATGAATCAACTTTAGAGGTTCGTTTTGGAAGTGTTGGTCGCAAAACGATTAGACGGAAGGGTGAAGAAATACTTGCCTGATTGCGTTCGACACAGCTCAGTTTCCAGCTAAGCTAATGGTTTGGGGATGCATGTCTGGTGTCGGCACTGGTTCTTTACAGATTGTTAACAGGACTGTGAATGGTGAAAAGTATCGTGATATTCTGGAAACCTCACTTTGCCATCTATTGCAAAACTGTATCCACGTCGTCGGTGCTTTATTTTTCAAGAAGCTGGAGGAACATGTCATACCGCTACTTCTACCAAACGCTGGCTTGAAGAAAGAGACATTCAAGTACTTCTGTGGCCTGCCAACAGTCCCGATTTGTCACCCACTGAGAATATATGGTCACAACTGAAAAAACGTGTTCAGATAAGGAAACCTCGCACTAAACAAGATTTGGAGAAAGTTTTGATTGAGGAATGGCCTAATATCGGTCCTGAATTATGTACAAGCCTTATTGCCAGCATGCCTCACAGCACTGCAGCAGTTATCAAAGCAAAGGGTGACGTAACAAAATATTAATCAGTGATGGACTTAACATTTTGACAGTGGTCCTAACTTTTTGAAACTGTTCCAAGCTTTGATGCCGTATAACTTTCTTTTGTTTTGACATGTGTTAATGCTAATATGTTCTGTGACAGTGCTTGTATATTACTATTGTAATCCTAACTCGAAATGCCTGTTAAACTTTGTATTTTGCAAAAACAAAAATAAAATGTTTAGCAAGGAGATGAAAGTGCAGGGTGGTCTTAACATTTTGAAACTGACTGTAGAACTTGAAGGCAGCAATTTTTGTCAAAGTGAAGGATCCATTCAGCACGATGGGCTCATTTCTGGCCCTGGTAAAAGTCGCGTTTTAGGAAATCTCTATAATTTGGACATCTACAATCGATAAGCACTTAATGTTACACATAAGTCTGTTTCATTTTTCTTTTGTGACTGGCACTATAGTTTAATTATTTCAAATTTTGCTGCCTGAATTTCTTATACTTTCCTTTCCCTTTCCCTAGTGATCCAGCCATTTGCTTAAGTGCCTTTACAAAAGTGAAGTTTATTTTGCCTTTTGCATATAAGAAATTGTAGCAATTTCTGATTTTTATTCTTGGTATATTTAGAGAATTGAAAAAAACTAATATTGCATTTTAACACTTTCTCTGCGTAAATTAAATTGGAAATGGTTTTTTATTTTTATTTTATTTTTTTTTTGTGATGTACAATCGCTAGACTTTTCAACTATTTTAATCTAATCAGCGCATCTTTATAGTGAACAATTATTTTTCTCATGCACCTCAGTTTCAGTTGACTTTAAACTTCAAATGTGTTTTTGTCTGAATTCATTATTTACCTTTCAGGCTCCTTTTTTGCGTGAACATTTACAAATTATAAATGAAAATAGGAAAAAAAAAAATCAACAGCCTGGACTCAAACCTGAAATCTTTGGACGACAATCTAACCAATTAAGCTACTGTGGAAATGGAAGCATTACATGTTCACATAGGCTGATTAGAGTAGTGCCTGGTTTGCCAGTTTGGACCATCTTTTCTACTGATAGAAAATTCATTAAAGAACAAACTTGAGAATGGTCTATAAGGATTTACCGTATTTCTATGCCATATGTCTGATGTTATACTTCATAAATGCAAATGTGAGCCCAGGCTGTAGATTTTTCTTTCCTATTTTCTTTTAAAATTTTGAATTCAGTTTTGTCAGCATTATAGAAATTTTAGTATTCCCCAAATAGCAATTTCTTCTTCATATTCAAAGATTTCAGAGCACATTAAATACACATGTGTATGCAAATAATCAATTATGAAATAAGATAAAAAAAAATGGTATATTTTTACACATTAAACACAATTTTATGCTAATAATTTATTTTAAAAAGTTATTCAATCGTAGTAATTTCATAATTTGTGTGTATATCATGTACCCCGGAAATCATGAATATGAACCATTGCACGTAATATTTTGATTGGACATGTTATCTATGTGTATGGCAATTAAATACCCAGACTAATACAAATACTCAAATGGAAGCCAAATGAAAATTAATAAGATTCAAGTGATATCCACTGGACACAATACACTTTTGAGCACGTTTGTAAAACAGCTTTTAAAGTCCTCTGACGGAATCCTCTCTATTTCCGACTTCTTGAAATCTGGTACTTTTCATAGTGTTGTTCATCTTGGGAACAGGAAAATGTCTGGAGGGTCCGAATCCAGAGAATAGAGCAGGTGGTTGAGCTCTGATGCTGTTTGTCCAGTGAAGAACAAATTTTTCTTTTCCACAAATCCTATATTAGAATATGACGAATTGTCTCCTTGTTGCAGCCCAATTCATCCGTAAGCACAAGAATTGTGCAGTGGTCAGCAATGAGGAGTTTCCTTATTTCCTCGGTGGTTTCTGGTTTTCCAGGGCATCTGAAAAATCTTCATGGCTGTCACGAAAGCAACCAAACCACTCAAATGTACTCGTTTGCGATAGGTCATTGTTCTCATAGGCAGTTTTCAACATCTTGTTTTTTCTGTAGCCGATTTACCAAACTTCAGGCAGAATTTAATGCAAGCCGGTTGTACCATATTTTTTTCTCGACAATACTTGTTCACGTGCGTTGCTATAATGCGAGTCTGAATACAAATTCTTTTTGCTACTAAAAGAAAAAAAATCTGTGCAGCTGAAGTGACTCATCAAATTGTCTCTTGACATGTTTAATTTTTGTTTATATTTTACGCAGTGATCTCTGCCCAGTATTTAATTGCAATGCCTTGTATATTAAGTTTTAGTTTGGAATTTTATCACTTATATAAGCTTCCCGTGTTCTATATAAATGTTTAATTATATAAAGATACATCGATGGAACCAACTCTTACTTTTTTATTTTAGGAAACTGAAGAGGAAGACGATGATGATGATGAAGACAGGAAGAAAGATGAACTATAAATATTTTTTTAATCATTTTATAGCTTAAAATTATAAATTCATTATTTGTTTAAAATAAGTATCAAAATGGTTATTTGATCTCCATCAGTCATTCCACGTCACATGTATTATGGTTCGGGATGAAATCCATTATTTGGCTTCATTTGAAGCCATTTTCCAAAGAGAAAAGTTTCTCTTCCATTTTGTAGGGGGAAAATTGTAATATTTTTTAATTTATAATTGAGTCCCTTTCAAGTCTGAAAGTTATTTTTTAAAAAAAAAAATTGTCGAATCATGAAATTTTGTAGATTAAGCTTTATTTTGGGCTTGAAAAATTACATATAAAAGAATTTTTTTTAATTTGAAATTAAAGGAAAAAAAATTGTTTTGTTAATGGCAGTCTATTATTTTAACTACTTTTAACAATTAAGGGATTTGAAATTCTGAAAATACTGGGTAGCATTGATGACAAATTTCCAAACAGCTCTTCAGAAATTCCCTAAACACGGGGGAAGAAAAAAAAAAATTGTAATATATAAATTTAAACAACAAACTGCACTTAATAAAGCAAATTTCAAAGCTTTATTTCAACATAGAAATTTAAATCAATAATAAACTGAATTCAGGAGATTAAATTTGGTTTAGTAAATATTATGGTAACCATTTTAGTATCAATAAATCCTAAAGAGGCATTAGAAAAAGAACCCTGATCAGTTTTTAGGCATTATCTTAAAATGTGCAGATTGATGACTTGTGCCTCACCATTGACCACTGAGAACCACAAGAGGCCCTTATGGTTCAGAAGTCAAAATGGCTTAGCCATTTCGAGTGTTTATTCTATTGGAGAACGAAAGGCATTTCAAAACACTCCATAAACTGAAGTTATTCTAGCAGGTTGCAAATTGTAATTGTGCCAGAGACATTCCATCATAATGTACTGTGTAATTGAAAAATTAGAAGAAAAGCAATGTCAGCATTACAAAGTGCATCAGGCCAACTCTGCCATTTTAAAATGACAATCGGCTCAAAAATCCATACAACATGACTTGATAATGGAATGGTCGTCATGCAGTTACTTTCTAGACAGTCTTACCAATTTAAAAAAAAATAATGTAAAATGACTTTTTTTAAAGTTAATTGTTGCACCATTGTTTGAAGTATAACAATGAGCAGATAATGAAAAATATTATTTTGAACAGTTATCATTGCTTTGTATTTTCTACATTTAAAGGAGTACAAAATGGTGCACGACCTTAAGTTTTTCTACTTAACAGGCCAACTAAATGGGTTGTTTTGTTTGAGGGGGGTTTGGGATATTGTCTTTTAAGTTACCTTAGGTACAATAAATTGCACAGTACGAGATTCGGATCCTCCCCAAGATGCCATTTCCATCATGAATCCTTTGATGCATTTGAAAACTAGCTCTGCTCTTTTTAGACACCATGGGATTGTCATTTCCTTGAAATAAAATCACATTTTATATTTCCTTTTCACTTGTGAAAATGTAAAAAAAAAAAAAAAGAAAAGAAATTCAATTAATACCTCTGTAAGCTCGTGCACTAATAAAAGAGGGAGAGTTAATGTCGTAATATCGCACATGCATGCAACTTTTAAAACGTTACGAAGAGCCAGAATTGCTGGATGGCGTGATGTGATATCACTGGAATGTAATGAATCGTCGACTATTAAATGGAATATGACGTGCATCTCTGCCAAATTAGAATGCCTCGTTATGTAAAGATCTCCCATTTTCAAGATCATGTAACTGGGAGCCTGTAAGATATAAATTATACATAATTTAGAGTCTAAACTTCAAGAGCTGTTATTAAAATGTTTTATTCAGTTGAACAGCATTTTGTATATTTTCCCTCTGAAAGGTTAAAGTTTCAGAAAATAACTTGACATTTCCATTAAATTCTAGCACATAAACTAAGATATCAAATGGTAAACATAAGTAACAATAGAAAACAACTTGCCAGAAATCTTGCTTAAAACATTATGTAATTAATTGATAGATTACAAAAGTTGAGTCTGCAACGTAAATCAGTTATAATAAAGGGAGCTAATAAAAAGCTATTTAAAATCTTTTCATGTTAAGTTGGATTTCCAAATTTTGCTTTGGTCAAGTGTTACTTCCATTTTATTTTACTTATTCACTTGGCTAGAATAGTTATTTTTTTCCTTTGGGGGGGGGGGGGGGGGGGTTGCAAAAAAAGAAATAAAAAAAATCTAAGTATTTATACTCTATCCAATGAAAGAAAAATTGGGCGTGTCTAGTTAAATTTCCGATTTCAATTCTTAGACATTGTCTGTTGCTAAAAAGTTTGGCATCCAGACTGCTACACTGTAAGCTGACATCTTAAGTCGTAAGTTCTATCTGGATATCTACTTACAGTGTAGTGGTCAGGGTAACTAACTTTTTAGCGACGGATAAATCTGAATCGGCTTAAGAAAGTATATTGAAAGTATATGCTACTAGTGCATTAATACTTTGTTAAAATTAACAAATTGTGAATTACTGAGCCTTGGTACATACTAAAATGCACATTTACTTGGTTTTCTTGAACCCAACTAAAGTTTAGAATTAATAAAGAACCCACGGATAATAAGTTAAACATTGACCTGGAACCCAATTGGCAACTTTATCAGTTACGGAGCAAACAAGGCAGTTTCCTTTTCGTTGCCCTTCTGAAGATCTTACAGCCTTGTGCAAATTAATTGAAACAAAGCTCATATTACTAGTTTAGAACTGTCAGCAGTGTCGTCAAATTGAAGCAGGAAACCAGATCTTTCTCCTAAACGAAAAGGAAAGTGATCATAAGAAGAAAAGTCCTAGAAATGACTCTTACTTGCTTCGATAAAGCAAAAAGGATTTCCGCAAGACTTGTAATTGTTTGAATTAATTTGCACGAAGGTGTAAGTGTTCATTAATTATTTTTTGTAAGATGTATGTCATATAATCACTATTTCTGTAATAAATTTTATAAAAATAATTAATGGACACACAACACTGAACAACCAAAAAAGGGCCCTAAGAGAACACTGAAAATAAAACTACATATAACATTAAAGATGACCAGAAATAAAGACTTTAACGGTATACAGAGTTTTATGTACCCTATTATGCCTCCAAACTTCATTATTCTAGGCGGTGCAGAACCTGAGTTATTAACTTGATCTTGGTGGCGGCATTTTTATTTCTGTTCATATCTCAGTTAGCGTTCAAATTTGGACCCACGTATTAAAAGAAAATGTTCATTCTGGTCACATGTAATTGCTTACAGTTATACACTTTTTCAGAATTGACTAAAACTGCAAGAGGCTGCAAATGTGTTAAAAAACATCTTATACAAGTTGCACAGTAACCATTTGGGAATGTGAAAAAGAAATTCATGGACAGATGAAAGGAACACAAAAGGTTCTTAATCGATACAGGGAAAGTCAAAATGTGCTAAGTGCACGGCAAACGTATAAATTGAGACACCAGTGCTGTCAAGGAAAATGGAAGTTGGCAGTATGCTCTGTTTCGGTTTTACTAATATCAATAGACATGTTCCTATGCAGAAGAAATTAAATGGCAGGTTTCTAACTTGTGGGTAAACAATTTGTGCTATACTATAAAAGAACCCACAGTACTTGTATATAACTATAGCAAAAAAAACCCAGTTTGATCCTAAAATAGCCCATCCATCCATTTATAACAGTTATTGGAAAAATTTTGTTTTTCCATGCTTAAACAAATGTACTTGCTAATCATTTTTCTTATGAAACAAAATTTAGGAATAATGTATAATAAAAGTTCTTCACCTGCCCATTCTTCTCATTCGGTTTATCCTTTCTTGAAGTGTTTATGATTTTGCCATGTACATAATTCGTTCGCCAGTTCATCACTTTAACAACTTCTTGCCTAATTGATTCCAGTTGCGTTTCCATATCAGGAAAATGAAATTCACTAGAATGCTGACAAACATCAGCAAATTCTGAAATTAAAAAACGAGTTACAAATAAATATTGCATTATATTTACTGTAGATTATTGATGCTGTAATTCTGAAGTTAAAGAAAAAACACTAATTTTAAAGTTAAAAACAGATGGCATCATGCAAAGATATACTCTTGTAACAATTCAATTCCACTTTTTTCTTAACAAATAGCATATTATTCATCAAAATGGCATTTCAGTATATATAGATTTTTTCATAAGGGTTTTCTGTATAATAAACATGTACAACAGCAAAACACACCTAGAAGAACTTCAGGTCTTTATTTGGAATTTTCTTTCAAAGCCTTACTGAAGAATAAAAGTTTTGTCATGGGGTAACTGAGAGGGTTTCCTAAATCTATTCTCCTTGCCGATTTCAAACATGGTTTTAGAATTCTCTAATTGGTTAATAGTCATTCTTTAAAATTATACATTACCAAATTAAGCATGGTGGCCCAGTTCTGGCAGTAATGAACACCACACTAATTTATACTGGGAAAAAAATTGGTTCTAATTTTTGCTACTAGGCAAAAATCTGTTATTGTACAAGCAATCAACAAGTCAAGTACAGGTAGGAAAAGCCAATCATATGAGAGAGAGAGAGATGTAATGTTAACTTTATTAACAGTTGATGATTGGACAACATGCTGCTCCCAAAAAACAAAGTGAACAACAATTGCTCGCAGTAGGTTCGGTGGAACCTGAACAGCAAATGTCTGCATGCTGGAATTCAGTTCAGGAAGAGACCAGAATGTCCCTGATAGATACGATTTTTCAGATAGCTCCACAGCCAGAAGTCTCACGGATTCAGGTCAGAGGATCTAATGGGCCATGCCTCTGGAAAGATATGGGTTCAGCAGTAAAGGTTGTTAACCAATGAAGCAGATTGTTCACTTGACAAGTGACATTATGTTGCCCCATCTTCATAAAAATGCAAAAATCATATGCTGCACAAATCGACAAAGTATGCCTGGCAGTTCTTGGAGCATAATAATAATAATAAAAGTGCTTGGGAATCCATACCAAACCATTCCGAATACAATGCACAACATGCAAATTAGTTGAAGCCAATTACAAGGCTGAGTCAAATGAAAACCGGAAAACTGCTTCCATTGCGATCAGACCCGGTATGCATGTGCGTGGACTCTCCCAGCATCAATTGGCATTGGTCCCGCGTTCCCATGTGACCCAGCAGCGCCATACGGGTGTTTCCAATATGACGGCCCCTCTTTTGGAATGCACCAAAGAAGAGCAGTGTGGAGTGATCCGTTTCCTACACAGTGAAGGCACGAAACCAATAGAAATCCATCAATGAATGTTGCACAGTATGGTGCTGCATGTGTATCACAGACTAAGGTGTACGAATGGTGTAATAAATTCAGCAGCGGCACAAGTTTGGCAGACGAAAAAGCCTAAAAAGTTCTGCAGCCAGTCATCTGCAGGAAAGGTGATGCTGACCTTGTTCTGGGACCACAAGGATCCCATAGTAGAACATTGCATGGATAAGGGCAAGACTGTGACCAGTGCCACCTATAGTGAATTGGTGCGCGACATTCTGAAACCAGTTATATGCACCAAGTGCAGACTCCTTTCAACAGGCGTTCTCATCCAGCATGACAACGCACGTTCTCATACGGCTCGTGCGACCATGGTGACTATCCAGGACTTGCCTCCTCCATCCTCCTTACTCTCCCGACCTCACGCCCTTCGACTTCCACATGAGTGCATGAAGTAAAGGACTTCTTAGGTGGCCACAAGTTCGCGATCGACACAGAGGTGAAACAGGCAGTGCATGAGTGCCTGCAAGCGCAGCCAAAAGATTTTTTTTCCCGAGGTATCCATGCCCTCCCAACTCGGTGGCAGAAATGCATTGAGAAGCAGGGAACTAAATTGAAAAATAGTGTACTTATTCCAACTCTGTTTGTAATAAAGGAGCTGTAAAAAATGTTTCCATTTTCATTTGACTGGCCCTTGTAGTTGTGCATAGTCAGTGTACCTTCCAGTGTAAAACGTGCCTTGTCAATCCACAGAATATTCCCCAGTCACATTATCCACTTCCATCCATACCAAAAATAACAGGTAAAATACAGATCCCAAGATCTCAGTTGGGGATTAGAGTTCAATCTGCAAACGTGAGTTTTTCTGAAGTAAAAAAACAAAGAACACTGTCCACGTGAAGGTTTTTAATTATACAAAAATGTGCATTTGAGCAGCCATGCTATATCATCAACATGTGAAGATGTGCAGATTTAGAGGTTGAAGGTAGCATTGTTGCTGAAATGTACTGGTATTTGATATACACTACCCTATCAAAAGTCATGAGACAGACCTGATTTGAATGAAAATGAGACATTCCTTTGCAATTTCACTGTTGGCATTCTTCCCAGCACTACATAACAGAGAATCTGCTATTATGAGATGATGCTTGCGTGAATGCTGTAAGAATGTCTCAAAGAAAAGAGCTTTCAGACTTCCAAAGAAATACAATTGTTGAGTGCCATCTCGCAGGCAAAACTGTTAGAGAGACGTCAACCCTCCTAAACATCCTGAAATCGACCGTTCACAACGTCATCTGGGCATAGAAAGAGAAAGGCACCACAAGTGTTGCGCCTAGGACTGGAAGACCCAAGATCATGTCGGCCAGAGACCAAAGGGCTCTTAGTAAAGTGGTGACTGCAAACTGTCACACATCGCTTGATGGACTGACAAGATCGCTCATAGAGTCGACGGGAACAACTGTGAGCACCTTGACTGTTCACAGGGAACTGCATGCAATGGGTTTTTATGGCAGAGCAGCAGCCCACAAACCTCACATCAGCACCAGCAACGCAGCAATGAGATTGCAATGGTGCAAAGAGCAACGGCATTGAAGTCTGGATCAATGGCGAATGGTTGAATGGAGTGATGAGTCCTGCTACACCATCTGGCAATCGGATGGACGGGTTTGGGTATGGCAAACGTTATCTGCCAAGCTGTGTTGTGCCCATGGTGAAGTTCGGCGGAGGGTCGGTGACGGTGTGGTGGTGGTTTTCTTGGGATGGGTTGGGTGCAATCGTTTCTGTGGACGGACATCTAAACGCAGAGCATTACCAAGACATTCTGGACAACGCAGCACTCCCATCTCTCTGGCAACACTTTGGCAATGACCCTTTTCTGTTTCAGCACGATAACGCAACTTGCCATAAAGCAAGGGATGTAGGCACATGGTTTGATGAAAAGGGGATGCCCAGAGCCCCGATCTGAACCCCATCAAACATCCGTGGGATGTGTTGGAATGTCGATTGAGCGCTTGTGCGGAACGCCCGAAATCCGTGACCGAACTGTCCAAGACACTTATGGCAGAATGGCGAAAATTACCTGTGGAAACGTATCAAAAACTTGTGGACAGTATGCCCCAGAGAGTAGAAGCTGTGATAGCAGTAAAAGGTGGACCAACAAGATACTAAAATATGTATATTTTTGAGTGTTTCTATTAAAGTGATGGTGTCCCATGACTTTTGATAGGGTCGTGTATTTGTAAATAATTAAAAATCTGCCTGAGTAAATTAATTTGTATATCGTGGAGGCTGAGAAGAAGAAACAGGTTACTTAAAAGCCACCTTTTAAAAACTCTACAAGTTGTTTAAATTTCTCTGATTTCTAATATTTAATATTGCAAACACTTTAATCTGCCCATCCCATGAAAAACATTCAAGGTCAATTTTATTACCACAGCATCCAATTAGTCTTTTTAGCTGGATTACTTTTCTCCAGCAGAATGTGAAATTCTTTGTGTGGAATTTTCAAAGAAATACTATTTAAAGAATTTATTTATAATAGATTAAAAGATTATTATAAAATAATTTATTTTAATAGTAAAAAAGATTATTATAAAATATGATCAAAATGATATTTAATTTCTTCTGGATAAAATTATTTTCCATTGTCATTTATTTGACACTTGACACTTCAGTCAATATCGTGTAGCGGCTACATATCCCAAGACTCGCTATCGTCAGTCACTTCCATTTCTTCCTTCGAGTCCGATGTATCAAGAGAAACATTTATACTTTGAATACGCTCTTTGATTATGCCATCTTGAATCCAGTAATCATCAGCGAGATTCATTTTCTTTCTTTTGCTCAAAATAATCAATGATTTCTCTTGTTGAACTCTATAAAACTTTGCATTTAGACATCGTGATAAAGGAATTATTTCTGTAGCTAACCAGATCTGACAGATGGAGACTACTATTGTAGATATTTTATCTATTCCGGATACATGACACATCATGACATTTATCGGAATTGGCCTTGAGTGTTCTTCTCAGGATGGGCAAACTTTACAATTATGGCATTTAAAAACGTTTTGCTTAAAATAAAACGTTTAATATAAGTGATTTATCTGTAAATAAATAATATACCTTTCTTTATTCCTGTATAACTGTTAATGCGATTATCAACAAGTAATACCATTCCACAAAGATTGTTTGAATACAAAGATATAGCTGTTTGCAAACGATGTGGTGAAATGCTTCTGAAGGAGGGGAGAGGTAGAAAGCAAAATGTATATAAATTCAACAAATTAGATTTTTTCTTTACCATTAAAAAAAATAAAATTATATGTATTATTTTTAAAATGAAACTAAAAAATTGTTGTATTTTTTATATTTAATCTGTGAGCATTGTTCTGCAAATCAAAACTGGAACGGTTATTATGGATATTTTTTTTTTAATCATTATCATAATTTTTCCCAGAAGTCTGTACATTTTTTAAAATGGGAATCTCTTTTCTCTCTGGTTTCTCCAAGAGAGTCAGCTATTGCTGCAGCTTTCCTTTTAAAATGAACTGTGTTTTGCATGAACAAAACAAAGAAAGAAAATCCAGTCTTTGATTGCCTTATGCTCAAATCCACTCTATAATGAGCCAGTTTATGTTTGGTGTCTATATGAATTATGATATTAAAATAAAAACAATCAATTTTACTCTCTGGAGATCTTCTGCCAGCAAAAATTCAAAACGTCTGTTGCCAAAAGCCTTAAATTATGCATTTGTTTCATTTGAGCACCTGTTAAAAGAGTAAGAAAATACAAGAAAAATCAGCCAAGAAATTGTGGACACAACGATCAAACTAACGATCTTAAGAAACCACAAATCCATAAGAATCATTTTTAATAATGCCTCAGATGTACATTTCGGGGGCTATGTGCAAAACCACTCACTGATGAAGGGAGTGTAGCCCCCGAAATGTACCGGGTGATCCAAAAGTGTGTTACATTTTTTTTACATTGTTAATAACATTTTCAGTGTTTGCTTTCCAGCAATCCATTGCTTTTTTAAGAATCACGAGGCATGCGCAAACACTGAAAATGTTGAATATATGTTGAAAATATGAATGACAAAAGAGTCCAGTAAGGCATTTTTCTATTTATATTTCTCAGGCATCATAGACTTGTAAATTAGGAAATGTAACATTGTTTTAGAGGAGTGTCCAGAAACGTTTGATCATATAATGTATAACAGAATGACAAATATCATTTGTATTAGCATATTACATCTGTATTAAAATCTCAACTACCAAATAAGGAAAAAAGTGGCACCCTGTCACCATAAAGAAGTGACCCCCAAAGCGTGGCCTGCAGGCCCAAACGGTCTGCGTGACATTACACTGAAGCATGCAGATTTTCTCTTGTTATATTATCTTGCCCTACACACTGTGGCAAAAAGGTTCACAGGAAGGGCCTATTTGTTGCCAAGGTGAAAATATATCAACTCTTTGCAATTGATGCTTGCGACATTTGAATGGGTGGAGCCACTCCCCTCTCCCCCATCACACCAAAAAGGTGGGGAACCCTGCCATAAAGTTTCTGTCCTTCACCATTTAATCAATTCTTGAGTAGATAAAAGCTTTTTTTTTTTCTTTCTGAAAATAGTAAATTTTGGAAGGTCTTCAACTTTCACCTTCTTTTGTTACCTCAGGCTCTGGCCCTAGTTAAATACAGTCGAACTTCGATATCTAGAAAACTTGGAAATCTCAAAAGATTTTTATTTCCCTACATTTTCACTAAAAACTTAATGTAATTTTGCCTCATTATCTCGAAACATTTTCTCGGAAAACCTCACTATGTCAAATTTTGACTTTGTGTGCCAGTGAAATGCAAAGCATTCAAAAACATTAGAGTTAAGTCTTTTTTATGTAAAGAGAATTTTTTCGTATGAAAACGAAAAAATTTGATGCTACTTCTGTTAAAGTTAGGCAATTCTCTTGTGTTATGGAAAAAATCAAGAAAAAATTTTTTGATCTCTTTGGCAAGTCTGGGTTGTGTACGGGATGACTGAGCATGCACAGTTTGTGCATTTCTGATGCTAGTGATTCCACTTGTACGTGGCGTAACTTTATATGTACGCTATTTTATCTCCGTACTCTCACAATATCTTTAATAGCCTAAAAATCTTGATTTAAAAGTAACCCTCCATATCTCGAAACCTCTTTATCTCGAATTTTTTTTCTGTTCCCATGAAATTCGAGATATCGAGGTTCGACTACATGTGCAATCTCTAACTTTTTATCTAAGATTTTTAAATTGCTATTGCAATTTAGAAATGTTGTGATTTTGGTTCAAAAGCAAATCCAAGTCAAAAAGACAAAATAAGTGCTCATAAACACTTACATGCAGTACACTACATACCGTAATTGTCGGAATATAATACACACCTTCCCTCTGTAAATTTTATTTCTTGTATTTTCATTGAATTTATTATAGGAATATTAAATAATATTTATATTTTATAATATGTAGTAGTGATTTTTTTAAACTTTTATTTTATTTTTCCACGTTTACCAAAAATTACTGTATGTTGGCTTTATTTAATTTGCATTCAACATGGACTTTCAGATAAAGTGATCATCTGTTTATCTAGACTAAAGGCCAATATCACAAGGACAGTTTATCAAGAGTAAGCATATGCTGTTCTAGGATGTAATAAAATCTTACAAACATTCCAAGTAGGAGCTTTAGTTGTGACACAAAACCCAATTATTAATTAAACCCAAACTATCGTCTTGTGTGCGTGTTCACGTCAACAATGCTTAAAAGATAAACAGAAAGTATATTTTATCCATTGTTGACTCCTCATTACGAATCGAGTATTATATCACACATAATACCTTGACATTCATTGTTGATGCTCACTACTAGAGCACATGCAATTGACTTGACGAAAAAGCCTGAAAAGTCGATACAGCCGAGCTAAGACCTTGATCTTTATATTATTGAAATCAGAATTTGAAAAAGTTAATCCATTTTCAAGTTATTGTGCAAATGGCAGTTGGCCAGCCAGATAAATGTACAGACCAAGCGTGTATTCTTCTAAGTAGCTTTTTGCTAAAGCCCCTAATAAATTATATTAGCAATCTAATTAGCAACTTACCAAGATGAATAGTAAAGCTTTCTTCCATTTGGCAAGGTTCTGGAAGCCATTCAGTACTTGAAATTTTGGAGAAGGCTTGATTAGCACAGATCTTCTCACTAGAAATATTAAACACAACTTTTTGAAGTTATGAAACTGTAAAATACGAGGGTAGCCCAGAAAGTAATGCACCACAATTTTTTTCTCCGTCCCCAACAATGGTACGAATGAGAAAATTGAGATATGCATTTTTGAAGTTTCGGAGTGCGCCTGCAAAGTTTCTGTTTCTTCCGACAGATAGTGTACGTGCAGCAATGGAACAACATGGCATCTGTAAGTGGTGTTTGTTACAAGCAGCGTATCGTCATTGAATTTCTCACAGTGGAGCAAGAAACGTTGGGAAACATTCACAAACGTTTATGTGCAGTTTATGGAGCATCAGCAGTCGACAGAACTACGGTTAGTCACTGGGCACAGAGGGTGAAGCCATGAGATAGCGGTTCAGTGGAGTTCCAAGATTTGCCGCTGTCATCCTCGCTGGGGTGGCCATCCTCACTGTCGCACCTGACAAGATGCAGCATGCTGATGCGCTCATTCGTCAGGACCGATGCAGAACAGCTCGGCAGTTGGTGCTGGAACTATCAATCAGCAAAGGAAGTGTGGGTGAAATCATCCGTGCTCTTGATTACACAAAAACGTGTTCACGATGAGTTCCGCACTGTCTTATGGAGGAACACAAAGCTCTGAGAAAAAACATTTCTTCTGAGTTACTGCAACGATTTGAAGTTGAGGGGGGAGCCTTCTTGTCCCACTTGTGACTGGGTGCACCATTTTGAGCCCGAAACAAAACGACAATCGATGGAATGGCGTCATCTGCATTCTCCACAGAAGAAAAAATTCAAAGCAACTGCTTCTGCTGGTAAGATCATGATCACTGTGTTTTGGGACTGTGATGGTGTCATACTCAATAATGTGATGCGAAGATGCAGCACCATTAATTCTGAGGCATATCCATTGAAGAATGCCATTTGTGGAAGACATTTTGAGGATGACGAAGAGGCAATTCGCACAATGAAGACATGGCTGCGTGAACAGAACAAAGACTGGTACTGACAGGGCATACACGCCCTTGTGTCTCACTGGAGGAAGGCCATAGAATGGGACGGAGATTATGTGGAAAAATAGGGAGTGTAGAAGCAACATCATTCTTTCCTGTGTATAAGTTTCATTGTGTTCAATAAATAATTGTTGAAGAAAAAAATTGTGGTGCATTACTTTCTGGGCAACCCTCGTACTAAATGTGAAACTAAATAAAGAAGACCTGAATAACACTCGCTTCTTATTTTGTTGTATTACTAAATATGTAATTCTCTATATCAACAAGGAGACTATATACCCCCAATTTTATGGAACTTTTGCAGAAACACAAATCCTTACAGAAGTAACAATTCTATTTAAACATAAGTCACCAGGAATAAATGAGAAGGAATATAATTCTCAATAGCAATGAACAGTGACAACCTCGTGGTTGTTTTTTTTTCCCAAAAAAAGTGACACTCACGGCAGTTTTCTGAACTCTAACACCTTGCACTATAGTGTGTAAATCTGTTATTCTGTTTTGTGTAAACATTGAAATTTTTATCTTTCATTCTCTGGTTCATATCTGGACTATATCCAGGCTACTTTGGGATAGAAATTTGCTGCTCTTCCAACCAATTCTTCATTGGGCCATATTGGGCTGAGTTCAGTGCCACTGAACAATCTTGAAAAATCAGACTGTGGATATTATGACAATCTATAATAAAAAAAACAACAACTGTCAAACATCAGACTGCACAGTGGTCCGGATTAACAATCTAGCTGGACAAAAATCGAAATTGCAACTTCCTTGAAACAAGTCAGAACTTGCACAAACAGGTTGTAAAATGATCAACTGTATTTGTTTCATGACTATTCTTTTTATTTTTGACCTTTGCTGTCACGACAGGCCCCATGAGGATCAAAATAAATATGTAGCTGGACAAAAATAATTTGCATGAAAACCATGGACAAACAAGTAAAAGGTGTGTGATTTTTAGTTTTTTTACGAATATTAGAATGTATTTATTTGTAATTATCTGATCAGTTCATCGCTAAAGTTATTTGTTTTTAAGTTATGCAAATTTTGGTGACTATAAGACAACTCTAAGACCAAAATTTTCTCTAAGAGTCTCAGCTCTGAAACCTAATTATTTAGATTTCATAGAGTTTTGTTGTAATGGAACAAAAAAAAATTGGGTGAGGCAATTTGCAGATTTAAAAAATATTCTTGTTTTTTTTTCAGTGACTTGGAGGCTATTGTTAGATTTAATACAACAGAAAAGTGATTACGACTTACAAGATGCCGATGCAAATTCAAACCTTTGTGCCCATGTTTCACAACATTAGGACTTAAAGATACTACTCAAGAGATACGAAAAATGGTAGCAAACGTGGTCAGCAGGTGTTCTTGGAAGATTTCAAAAAGATGGGAAAGATGCAGCCGAAAAATTTTTTCATGTTTTTTTTTAATATGAAAATGTTTTTTATTCATATTTTACTGAATTTCTTTAAAATTATTAAATTGAAAAATTTTTATTTTCTGGTTTTCAGTTTTTGTCCAGCTGGATATTGAATCCGGCCCACTGTGGACTGGTGCAATGGAGTCTGAATGAATATATGGAGGTTGCAGGCTCATACCCATCTGTTTTATAAATTTTCTGTTTCTACTTTATCATTATCTTTATCAGACTTGATCCGAATTTAGTTTGCAGCAATAATATTACGGTAATACCACATGTATACAAAACCTAAAAGAAATCCACAATCCAAAATACTTGTCACATAATAAGCAATCCTAATCCAGACATTAATACTTCCACCAACATATAATTTTCCCTTTCCCTGTATTTCAACCCACTGGGCTTGGCCCTCTCTTGAGTCTGCCTCTGGGAATTGGCTTTCAGACATGGTCTGAGTTTAGTTTTTTCCAAAACAACAAATAATATGCGATCAAAATAAAATATTATGAATTGGTATCTAAGAAACAAAGCGTTATCGAAAGAAATTTTTGAACAAATGTACCCTACCCTACAAAAGAGGCAATACGATGGTATTTTTTTATTTTCTATTTGTGAAGATTTCAAGGTCATTTGAAGGTCAACTGCATTTTTTTAAAATGGATAACTATTTTTGTTCTAGGTTAATAAAGGACAACTTTTTTTTTGTCTGAAAACCTTATTTTATCAGATCAAAACTTTCAAATATACAGGGTGTTTCAAAATTATGTACAATAAATTTAGTGACATATTCTTCAGGTCAAAAGAAGACGAAAATGTTCTATAGCACTTTGTGTGGAAACGATTTATTTACGCGATACAGCCAACTAAACCCGTGGCTCCAAATTACAGGAATTGTTCAAAGTGCCCGCCACCAGCTCGCACGCACGCTTCGGCTCGTTGCATGAGCGACCGTCTGATGTCTTGGAAGAGTTCGTCGCCAGCATTACGAACGGTTTGGCATGCATTTTCAATTCGTTGTCGCAGATCCATAATGTTAGGAACTTCTGTGCTGTGGACGATCGTTTTCACATGACCCCACAGAAAAAAGTCCAAGGGATTAAGGTCGGGTGATCTTGCAGGCCAGGCTACTGGTCCACCTCGACCTATCCACCGATTCGTGTATGCAGCATTAAGGTGTGCTCGCACAACATGGCTGAAATGTGCTGGAGCGCCATCATGCATGACCCACATGTTAGATCTTATCTAAAGAGGAACATCTTCCAGTAATTCTGGCAATGCATTCTGCAGAAACAAAAGATACGTTCGCCCAGTCAATCGTGGCGGCAACACATAAGGGCCAATTAAGTTATTTCCGACAATTCCACACCAAATGTTTACGGAGAAACGCTCTTGATGCACTCGAGCTCTGGTAACTTGCGGGTTAGCATCTGCCCAATGGTGCTGGTTGTGAGAATTTACGATTCCTGTCCGGGTGAAGGTTGCTTCGTCCGTGAAAAGTATCTGGCTGAGACAACTAGGGTCTGCAGCATGACGACGTTGTATCCATTGGCAAAATCGTTGTCGGTGTGGATAGTCCGTTGGGTTCAGTGCCTGAACCAGTTGCAGGTGGTATGGATGCAAAAACTGACGGTGGAGAATGCGCCAAACAGATGAGTGCGGAATGTGTACCGTGGAAGAAATACTACGGGTGCTTGTCTGTGGTTCATCAATGTATGATGTCAATTATCACATCCTCCTCATCCGGAGAATGTGCTACAGGCCACCCTTGTCCTGTTTGACGGCCAAAGGAACCACGCTCCCTCAAATGTCTGTCGACAGAACAAATGTTCGGTTATTTGGCAAACGTCTATTCGGAAAGCGTTAGCGTTCTTGGTAGAGTCTTCTTGCTTCTACAGCATTTCCGTCCGCAAGACCATACATTAGGTGCATGTCAGTGTATTCTGCACTGGAATACGTGTACATGACTTTTTTTTACGTAAATCGTAATGCGTATGTCAAAGCACGCAAACGTTCTGAAATTGATATTCCTAGTGGATGTATAGTAGTGAAACTACAGTAATGGAAACAACCGTACACAACTAATGGAACAACCCTAAAGTAGGTTTAAATGGAACAAACCACTCAACCTAGTGTTGGGTCGAAACGCTGGAACTGCTAAACTATCGTCCGCTAACTACCGTGCTTCCCTACTGTATGATATTGGATTACTCACAAACAAATCGTTTCCAGACAGAGTGCTATAGAACATTTTCGTCTTCTTTTGACCTGAAGAATATGTCACTAAATTTATTGTACATAATTTTGAAACACCCTGTATTTAATAAAACATATGCAAGGGTTATGAAAATTTTACTTGGAAACAAAGCGCCTTATTCTAAGAAACTCAGAATGTCATAAGAAACTCAGACAAAAAATTATTTAGAGAAAAAGGTTTTGTTATTTGACTTTCAAAAAAATGTTGTTACATCAAACATGGGTTTAAAAATTAATGTCAACCAAGTAAATAACCTTCAAAGACCACCAAATTAACAATCGAAAATTGTACCTCATAATTAACTTTGGAACAAGGCTTTGTTTCCGAGAAAAAATTCATGACCCTCCCATGTTTTATTAAATAACTTCATAAGTTTGGGTTGGATAAAAAAAGTTTCACACCTAACCTAATCTAGCAACGAAAAATGTATTCGGCAGTTAGGACTCGACGAAAAATGTATTTGGCGCTGGAGGAAATGTATGCAGAAATATATTATATCTACGAAATTAAAAATTTTTTCCCACTCAAATGCATATTACTTTTATTGAAGCATATAAGAAAACTGTTTTTAGATTACCTAGTATGTGTGTGGTGGGGGGGGGGGGGCCAGCATTACTGTCGGAGATTTTACATTTATGCTAAATCTTTGCTGCTGCGGCGTATCAGCCGCCGCGGTGTTACTGCCGAAAATTACGGTAACTAAACTAACATGACCTACACAGATTTTATAAGAAAATATTATACATTTCAGTGGATCTTCTCTTCACTCTCCCTTCATAATTATACTTTATTAGTTGCAGGCCCCAATTATACTAATTATAAGAAAAAAACACTATTAATTTTGAATTGAATATGAGGGACCTCATATCAAAACATACAATCTCCACTTTTTATGAAAGATCAATTGAAGTGTGAAATTTCAAAACTTCAAGATCAAAATTCCTTATGTAAAATTTCAATCCTAATGCAACTGTTATAGTAGTTTACTTTTAAAACATACAAATGCCCATCAAATTTAACATTAAAATTTAGGCATAGTTTCAAAACGAACAATCTCCAATGACAAGTGAGAATAAAAGTGTACAATCTCCAAATAACCTCGTAGTGCATAATTTGGTCATTAGTTCTCGAACAATATTCGCTGCCGCTCACTGTGTCTTGTTATGATTAAGAGTGGTTGGGTTTTAAAAATATAATTTAACAAAAGTGAAAATGATGGAAGTTAATGTAACTCCTGTGGCTGATAAAAAAAAAAAAAGGCATGCAACAAGCAAGCAGATTCAAAAGAGTGGAAGCAACAGAAAGGTAAACAAATCTAATTTTTCCTCAATTAGATAAAAAAAAATCTAAGTATGTTTTTTTATTAACAGGAATAGTTTCAAATGTCTTCCTGTTTATCCAAAATGCAGGCATAACAACAATGCATTTCAGTGTGCACCACTAAAAATGAAAGAATCAAAGTGTTTCAAGAAAAATTTTATGGAAAGAAAAAAAAAACTTTTTCAAGACAATTTCTAATGAAATTTTGTAATATTAATCCAATTAAAGTGTTGGGTGAAGCTCATACAAAAGTGATTTGGGAGCTGATCAATCAATTTGCAAAAGAGGCAAGAAAATGCAAAACATCGAACCCAGCATTATCGTAAAACAGAACGTGATAAAAGAAAAAAAAATCCTACTGTAGAAGCCTTGTTTAAACCTCGTTATTTAAGAGGAGAGAAGATAAAGATTTGGAATTTTACAAGTTCATTTTGGATGAAGGAAATAAAAAACATAAGAAGTTGAAGAAGGGGAAGAAAAACTTTGTGAATATTTTGATGAAGGACCTAGCATTAGAATATAATCATAATGTATGTTTACTTTCAAACACATTTAGGTGCAAGTAAAAATAAAACTTAAGTTTTCCATTGTTGTTGACTTTTCTTGTTGATATTTACTTTCAAAATGTTCAATCTCCATTGTTTAGTTTCAAAATGTACAATCACCAAACTTTTTTGTTTAATAAAAGCCCATTTCTGTCATTTTTTATTTATTTTTTTTTATTTTTTAACATGGTGTTAATGCAACATGTTAAAATCGTTTTAATTGATTTTCTTGTAAAATGTCATCTTAGGAGATTGTACGTTTTGATATCAGGCCCCCTCATATATATATTATTTCCCCTCTGTTCTCATTATTAGTATTACACCAAAGAAGAAAGACAAGGTTTTGAGGTTTACATCATAGTGAAAGAAGTATTAGATTAAAAAATTGAAATTAAAAATAAGAGAGAGAAAAACAGACAAGAGAAAGAAATATGTAAAAATTGTTCTCTTACCCTGGACTGCCAGAGGAACTTGAAGAAGACAGTATTCATATTCAGTTAAGACATACAGGGACAAAAAAAAAGATAAGGAACAACTAATATAAAAGACATTTATTGTTGCAATGCATTTAAATATTGTATTGGGTTCAAATTTAAGCATCAGAAAACATAGAAGAAAACAGAAAGTAAGGCATGAATAGATAAAGATAATAAAGATATTAGAACAATTGATCTTTTATTCTTTTGGATGAGAAAGCAAAACAGCGAAAATTTAAAACAAATATTATATTTCAGATACTCAAAGAAGTAGAATAAAATGGATAATTGTCATTCTTTTGGTTGAAATGGACTGAAATGTTTTAATTAGCTTCTTGAACTTGGACTTTCAATTGAATATTATCAATGATGACAAAGAGAGAGAAGATCGGTCTTTGAGAATTCCTATTTTACTTTTTGATTTTTGTACCTTTAAGAATCAATGTTCAGAATTTCAAAAACAAATATTTCAAAAAAAAAAAAATATTTATCTGGCTTATAAAGAATTCATTGGTTTGGTAATGCAAGTTCACACATTCTCAACTGGTTTCTTTATGCAATCCTAAATGGAAGGAACACATAGTTAATTCCATATTTTCTGGAGTGAAATTGGCTGCAGAGCCCTAGCTATAGGTGTCCATGAAGTGGGTCAAAGGGACTCTAGTTTATATTTACTAATATAAATATCATTTTGCCAAAAGGAGATGTTATTTGTTGAAATGGTTAATGAAAATCCATGACATTTGTATATTAGGCAAATTTCAGTTAGATTAAATGATACCGATGAAAGAACCAATCAGAGAATTCCAGATGAGAAATCCATGTCTCCTTCGTTTAAGACTAAGAACCAATCAGAATTATTTGCAACAATAACTAATTTTTGGTATGAATTTCTTCATTTTATTCATATTATCCAGAAGTAGTTTAAAAAATAAATTTGTATTAAACAACTAATTTTGAATAGAAATTGAAGTCACAGGTTCGGAACCAGAAAAAAGAAAGTATTAAGCAATAATTCGTATTAACTGAATTCATAATAATGAGATTCTACTGTCAGTAAACATAGGATGAGTCATCCATTCAGGCTACTCAGAGGGAACAAATATTGGTCATCTTCAAATGGATGCTCCCAACTGGATGATTTTAACAAGACGAGCAATACAGGCCAAATCAAAATGATGACCCGATTTCAGAAGTTTATTCTATGAAATCTAATGAATATATGGTATCGTGAGGCATGTGCTATAAAAGGTAAGCATTCAAAGTTTACTTCAAACACATCACATCACATAACAGGTGTTCTATGTGAGCGCCTTGCATAACCCAACACACATCAAGTGCCAATTTCAGACATTTATTCTGTTATGTCTAATGAACGTATCGTAATGTGAGACATAAGCTTTGAAAGGATAATTTTCACAGTTTAGTTTCCACACAGTGTTTTCACTACAGCCATTGCTGATATTGACTGTGACATGCTATAAAAGGTTTGGTAGGAGATAGACTATTGGCTTGATGTGTGTTGGGTTACACAAGGCGCTCACGCAGAACACCTGTGATGTGGTGTATTTGAAGTAAATTTGAACTTTTACCTTTCATAGCACATGCCTCACAATAACATATGTTCATTACATTTCAGAGAGTAAACTTCTGAAATCAGGTCCATCATTTTGTCTTGCCCTGTACAATTACTGAGAAATTATTTTTATCAAAAAATAGAAGAGAATTACAATACATGAGAAATATTTTAAGTTATATTGCAATGAAATTCTACTTGATTACTTAATAATTACAATCTCTCTTTTTCATTTTGAATATTTTGATATTCTCAGAGTCCAATTTATCTTTGGTTGTCGATAGTTTCCAATCTTCATTTTTTTTTTCCAAAGTCACACTCATGTTCAGTATTCGCAGATTTACCATCACCTTCGGTGAAGAGTTCTACCAATAGTTTGTATTCTTTGGATCATCCCATACATTTTCTTGACATCATTCTGACGGCTATGGCATAGCCCACAAGAAAGTCTGTAGACATCGCTGCTTTCAAAAATACAATGTAATTTTTCTCTGCAAGATTTATCATTATCTGCAGTTATTGTTTGTGCAGTAGACTATGTTGAATCCTATATTCTTGAATAAACTTAAAATCCTATTCACCTTGAAGGACATAAATGTGGAAAATTTATTCTGATCATTCTCTCTGTTAGATTCTTTTTATTGAATTCTTCTGAATAAATATCGTATGCCATCTATTGACAGTAATGTCCATGTATATTGCTAGTTTAGTAAAGTATAGTTTCTTTAGAGTACGTAAGACTTAAATTGATAGAAAAACTTTTATTTTATTTTTATTTTGAAAAGCTAGATATTTGTGTATCTTTCTTAGGTGTATTTTTCATAAGCAACCATATTACTGATCAAACAGTTTTCAAGAACAAATGGGTTATTTCCTATTTGATGATTCTGTATATATGAACAGAAGTTGAACATCACTAGCCCTAAGAGATGGTGGGATTAAGATCACGTTTTTGGAAAATACAAAATGCAGAAACATGTTTATATACAGAAATGAATGAATGATGAAATTCTCTCATTTAGTTCTAAATTTCTGATTTTTAAACTAAGTTATCATCACGGTGTGAATTAAATGTTTATCTTAAAGATTTACAAATTATATAGTTCATATATAATAATAAGGATACATTTTAAATTAGCTTTAACCTCAATGACACGTAACCATCTCTTGAATATAAGACTTATCATACAAAAACGATTCATAATTCAACCTAAAAATTAAGACATGCTTTAAAATACCTACAAGCTGCTTGTGTTTCCATGAGTTTGAAATTCTTCGTAAACTTTTGTTATCCATTCAACAAATTCTCTCTTTTGAGCATCATGTAAAACGCTTAATTCACTTGCCCATCGACTCTGAAGAATCTAAAAATAAAAAATTGCTGGAAAGTATTTTATTCTTTTATCAATTTCTTAAAAACATCATCAAACTAAAGTGGTGATATAGGGGGTTAATAAAGCTTTTAAATATTTAAAAATGCCATTTCAGATATACAAGGAGCGATCGAAAAGTAATGCCTCCACGGGTATAACTTTATTTGGTAACCGATTTTCAAAATTCTTTTTGTACCTAATACTTACATTTGTCTTCTATGTAACTCACTATTCACTTTGCGGTATAGTCTCCATCTCTTTCCATGCACTGGCACCAACGCGTGACTAGTCGGGTGAACTTGTCGGAGAAGAGTTCAGACTTTTTCGCTTTTTCACCGACTTTGCACCTTGCGACTTTCACTGCTTCCCAAATATGAAAGAGCACCTTAAGGGACATGAGTTTCATTCTGATGAAGAGGTGAAATTCAATCCTGGTGTTCTAATTCTCGAGTTCACCTGGTCGTGGGTTCGAATGGAGTTTGTGTTTGTCCCGGGCTGCTTACAGATATTACTTGTGTAAAAGGCGCAAAATGACCTTAGTAGTCGACGCCAAAATTTCTAACAAACCAACCAACCAATCCTGGTGTCGACAACAACCCTCGACACAATGAATTCTTCTCAAATGGATTCATCCGACTAGTCACGTTTTGGCGCAAGTGCGTGGAAAGGGATGAGGACTACTTCGAAAAGTGAATAGTGCATTACATAGAGAAAAAATGTATTTATCAGGTACAAAAAGAATTTTGAAAATTGGTTACCAAATACAAAAGTTACAGTCATGGAAGCATTACTTTTTGATCAACCGTCATAATTATTAAAAAATTTTTGCAAGAGAAATTATTTGCAGTAGAATTAAGACCTTATCCAACAGGCACTAACAAAAGAGTTCTTTGCACAACTTCGGATTAAGCAGTGATAGTTCCCCCCACCCCCCTATAATAACCATAAATTGTTTTATTAAATTATTTACTTGACTTTCTTCAAAATGATGAGCAGCTAATGCATTTACTTCTTCATCAGTGGATTCAGTGCCAACCTTTTTAATAATATCTTCTATTTCCTGTGCTTGCCTAAAGATAATTTCATTTACATTATTATCAATTTATAATATATGTATTTTAACATTTCACTGATTTCCATCCAAAATGCATACTAGTATACATAGAATAGTCCTGGGCACAGAAATGCCTGTGCGAGCCAGCCTGTCGTCACGAGCAGAAACGTGCTGAGAGGCGCCTTGCAGAGAAGGGTGGTGAGGTCCATGAAGGAGAAGGGGGATGAGGTGTAGGAAATCTGAATAAAGACAAACTGACGAGCGAAAAATGGAATCCCTTTATTGAATTTGATTCTGAAATCTGAAATAACTTGGCGATGGATATACAATATTTACTGTTCCCTTCTTATTCACATTTGGACAAAACAATTATGGAACAAGGCACTCAAAACTTCAAGAATAAAAATGAATTACAGGTTTAAGTACACTCACGGCTCTTGCTCACCAGGCCATTTCTTGCCCAGGACTGATGCAGAATGTCAGTAAAAATCCAATCTCAGAAAAAGTTAATGCAATTATATTCAAAATACAATCAGCATATAGAAATTTAGAATCCCTATTGGAGAGTCTCCAAAAGTGAAGATAAATGGTAACAAGTTGAAAAAAAATTCTGTATGATTCTGCACAGTATGAATGATTCTATGGGAGGGGGTGAGTTGAAAACTTTTGTCTCATGTGCAAATGCTTGAGGAATTTTTGAGATACAGATGTGAAACTCGTACAAAAGGAAAGCCTGATTCATTTACTATCACGACACCTAGCGATGCCATCTGCAACATTAAGCACAGGCAGAATAGTTGAAAAAAATGGTGACGTACATGAAGATTTAAAAGATCAAAAAGTAAGTTGCACTAACTCGCTGCAGGAGCGCACTGTGTGTCGCAATCTTGGGCAAAGCGGAGAAAGGGACATTTACTACGCAGACGTCGGATAAGATGGTTGCTGTGGTTTCCCGTCGTGTTTTGTGTGACTAGCGGGCTAAAAGCAATGGCGCGTCAACTGGATGTCCACTCCAAACTTGAGGTGCGAGCAGCAATCCGATTTCTATGGGCCAAACGGGTGAATTGCACGGACATTCATCGTGAAATCACTGCTGTATATGGAAATTGAGCGCCGGTGTGATTGTGATTTTGTTGCCAAACGTGCGAACTGCTGCAGCGATTCAAATGGGAGGTTTGGCAACATCCTCCATACAGTCCCGACTTAGCGCCATGCGACTTTCATTTTTTCGGTAAGCTCAAAACGGAACTCGGTGGACAACGATTTCGAAACGATGAGGAGGTGAAAGCGGCTGTCACCGTGTGGTCAAAACGCTGGAGGAGATTTCTATGCATCCGGAATCGAAAAGTTGGTTGATCGTTCGGATAAATGTTTAGGGTCTCTTGGGGACTATGTGGAAAAGTGAACCTACATTGTATGCTGCTATAGCCGTGTTGCTTTTGTATAGGTGGTGTAATAAATGGCCAGACAGTGGAAGTGCAACTTACTTTTTGATCTCCCCTCGTACATGCATATGGTAATGCATGTGTGGATGTGAGTATGGTCAGAAGGTAGACAAGGAGTGTGAAAGACAACAATCCAGGCATAACAAGCAGATATACAACATCAAGCACATGAGGACGAACTGATGCACAAGCAGTTATACAATATTTCAAAGTGTGATGGGAGAAACAGCTGTAAAGAAACAGCCAGTAATTTTCCCCTTTGCCCCCTCAATGCACGTTTTCCAAATAAACAAATCAATGATGCAATTAAAATAATTGTAGGGTTCTTATATTCAGCCATGTAAAAGCAACTGGAAAATGTGCTTATCAAGTCACACGTGATGATGTTATCAAATGCAAAGTTTTCTTAACAACCAATCCTTATGAAACAACGTTAGAGATGAGGCTCTGCAAGAACCTTTATTTTTACAGGATGTTCTAAAAAGAACGGTTTTTAAAATGGAATAGCAGACATATAGTGACGGTTATTAAAGTTATTCTTGCAGGAGGTTAATGCATGAGTTCAAGAATTTGTTTTGGTAAGTTTCCTTGTGCTTTATGTATAGTTTTTTTTTTGGACTGCACGTAATGACATTTGCAAGAGCTCCATCAATTTCATGCTTTATTCACAGGGTTGTTTGTTTTAAAACAAATGTTTAAAACATGTTTTAAATCAAATGTATTAAAACAAAAAACAATGATTTAAAACAATTGTTTTAAATAAAAAAAAAACTGGTTCAAAACATGTTTCAAACCAAAAAAGTTTATTCGGAAACAAAAACCATTAACAAAACTTGTGAAATTAAAAAAAATGTTTATGACAGGAATATATTCTGTCTACAAAGAAAAAAAAGGCTGAAATGAATTTTGGTTTTGAAATCAAACACTACTGACAAAAAAACACCAATACTTAGAGTTTAAACATTACCACACAATGTGGGAAACCAGGTCTGCTAAGCTTGGAATTAACTGAAATTTAAATATGTTGTTACGTACCCTTCCCACTATTATATGGGATAGTAACTCATGCTAATGGCATTAGTTTGCGAGATATAACTATTTAACGTTAGTCATGTAGGCTATTGATGTATATTTACAAATTCGGACAGTTTGACATTCTAGTAGTCTATGTGGTCATGTAAGTCAATAGACTACAATGGTGAAGGTTCCGGGTTCAATTTCATTTAATTTAATTTTTTAAACATGTTTTTGAACAAATTATATATGAAACTAATATTAATTATTAAAAACATTTTTATAGTTTTTTGCATATTATATTTCATTTTAGAAAGGTAACAAATTATTTATTTTTAATAACTTATTATACCGGTTGGATACAAAAATGAGCCCCCACTTTTATTATCGTAATCGAAGCAGATATGTCAATTTTGATGAATCCAATGAATAGAAAGTTGTGGGTGACCTATCTCATGGTGCACTTTTCATCATCCCAAATATGCAAATTAGGACACATTCAAATCCTATCTTTAAAACCTAACAGATACACGAAAAATTCCAATTGAAGACTTGTTCAGCATAGAATTCCGAACAAAACAAAATAAAAAATTTCCAAAATCTGATAAACGGTTCACCAATAATCACATGTTGAATTTATTAGTTACCTCCCTATGCACTTCACAAAGATATTTGAATGTTCAACATGCAAATCAAGAAATTACCAAAAATTACTATAATAACATTCGCTTTCATGAGGATAAGCAAATAAAAGCATGGCAAGCTACAGAAGACAGAATTCCAGGATGGCAAGCTACACTTTTCCTGAAATGGTCAACATGATCTGCTTTGGATTGTGATTGTTGGTGATCAGATTTTGTTTTGTTTGGAATTCCATGCTGAAGAAGTCTTCAATTGGAACTTTACGTGTATAAGTTACAGTTTTGAATGTGTCCTAATTTGCATATTTGGGATGATGAAAACTGCACCATGGGATAGGTCACCCACAACTTCCTATTCATTGGATTCATCAAAATTGACATATCTGCTTTGGTTACGATAATAAAAGGGGGGGCTCATTTTTGTATCTACCTAGTATAATAAGTTATTAAAAATAAATAATTTGTTAACTTCCTCAAATGAAATATTACATGCAAAAAATTATAAAAATATGTTTTTAATAATTAATATTAGTGCCATATATAATTTGTTCAAAAATATGTTAAAAAAAAATTAAATTAAATTGGGAAAAGAGCAAGAATTGAAACCGGGACCTTTAGCATTGTAATCTATCGACTTACCCACATGACCACGTTGACTACTTGAATAACACATTTCTGAATTTGTAAATATACATCAATAGCCTACATAACTAACTTTAAGTAATTATATCTCGTAAACAAATGCTAGAGTTACTATGCCATATAATATTGGGAGGGGTGCGTAATAGCATATTTAAATTTCAGACCTGGTCCTCCCCTTGTGAGATTTGTATGTTGAGACAGAAACATTACCTTTATTTTATTTAGTATATGTTTAATGGCTAATGTCTCAACAATGGGATGCTAATTTTAGTAAAAGATTTATATGTTAATCACTTTCACTTTTTGCTTTGACAAAAGATAGCCTCTATCCGAAAAGTCAGCTTTTTTCAGGGTCTTACCACCGTTTGTTCAATTTTTGTTTTAGGTTAATCAGAAGTAGGATGCATTAATGCATCTTGAGAGTGATTAGAATTTAAACAGTAGGAGGTTATAACACACTCTGTTAATGTACGCCTAAACAGATAGTTAAAAAAATAAGCAAACAAAAAGCTAATACCTTTTTTCTAAAGTAGACAGATCTTCGTTTCGTTCGTGTAATAAATCTTCCATAGCAATTGTATAAGAATGTTCTAGTTTCATTAAACTATCTAAGGCACCTGAATGGACTAGACTGTGATAAACTTCTGAAAATATAGTTTCATTTGATATTTCTTCTGGTTTAGAAAACATGACATGCTCCTAAAGTAATAAAAAGTTAAATAAAAATCAATTTCTCATAATAATAAATTAGAAGATGCATTGAAAAAGGAATATTGAATTAAATGTACACTCTAAAGTCCAAAGTGATGAGCTACTCAATGCAAAGCTTTCACCTCTCATAGTAGAGGATATACCCACTGCTCGGCATATACAGAGTTAGTTCCCATTTTATGAATTCCATATTACAAATATCAGTTTTATGAATTTTTACATCCTGCCAAACTACTTCTATGAACATGCATTAATTGCTCAAGGAGAAAGATTACAACTTTTGATATGCTGTTTGTTGTTAAGAGTTACTGTACAATAGTGAATTCTTACTTTACGAATTCTCACTTTACAAAAGCATAATTGAAACAGATTAATTCATAAAAATTGGCAGAGCGCTGTTTAGAATTCTTAAAAGGAGGAACGTCTATTATACAGGGTGTAAATGGATGATGTTTCACAATTTAAGGATATGTAGAGGATGATGTGGTGAACATTTTTTATTAATAAACCCATAGTCCCAAACGAAAAGCGACGGAGCCACAGCTTGTTTGATGTCCTGGTTTGTCAAGCATTGAACTAGGCACGTTTACTACGATGTCCCCTGTCACTGCATCTTGTAGGCAGTGAACACAGTGCATCTTGCAGCGTTTGAACGCATGAGACGTATGCGTGGCATATCACAAAGAGTAGGAGGAAGCATGGTTCGTCGTTGCACGCTCTGCAAGGAAGTTGACAGTCGTCACTTTGAACATCTTTTGTGAAAACGTTAATAAAAATGTTCTCTAATCAAACTATTCTCATTAACTTTTCGTTCGTTTGCTTCTTTTGTGTTTGTTTATTAATTGTTTTGAAACCTTGTATGCTTTATCACTGAGATTGTTGTACGTATTTCCTGATGCAAAACAGACCATCAAACATGCTGTGGCTCCGTCGCTTTTCGTTTGGGACTATGGGTTTATTAATAAAAAATATTCACCACATCATCCTCTACATATCCTTAAATTTGTGAAACATCGTCCATTTACACCCTGTATACTCTGTAACAGTGGTTCCCAACCTGAGGGCCACAAAATATTTTCTGGGGGATCGCCAAGCTTACTTTCATTTGCAATATTTTTTATAGGAAATTTCAAGATTTTTTTATTCCACTCCTGTTAAAATGTCTCTTTTTTAAAATTCAAATGTGAAATGGGGGGGGGGGGGGGTTATAAGCAATGTAACTTTTAGAAAAAGGAGTTGTACTTCACTGTATATGTAGCCTCTGCATTTACACTGAGTGGTCAATTTATTATGACTAGCTTAAAGCAAATTAGCTATGCTGTCATGCCTTTGTCACTAGAGGGCAGACTGATATAAAAAAAGGAAAACCTAGTTCTTATGCCAGTAATAGAAGTGATTTGTTTGTGAAGATAGGATAAACAACACGATTTTACAGACTTTGAACATGGGCTGATTGTGGGAGCTTGGAGCCATGAAGGGAAACCAACATATTTGTGAAATGATCAAGAGCAGCTGTTGTTAAAGTGATTAAAGACTGGACTGTCAGCCAACAAACTGGGTCTCAATGTGCAACTTGTGGTCATCATCAACTATGCCCTGTCTCAAGTTTAGTTGAGCTTAACATCACGAGTGAATCGGTTACAGTTCGTCCGCATGAAGAAATAGTTTGAATAAATTTCTATATGAAAAGTTCAAAATTTCTGTCTGCAATCATATTTCATATATTTCTCCTCGATGTAATAAATCATCGGCGGATAGAAAAGTTATTTGACAAAATTAAAAAAAAAAAAAAATTAATGGCGGTGATGTCACTCTCAACTGAAGCTGAGACAGGGTAGAGTGAATGCTCGGGCAGAACAGAGAGTGTCTAGAATTGTAAAAGACAACAGAAGGGCTACAGTGCAGCAAATTACGGCAGAAACCATCTATCAACATCTCATGGAATTCATGCCAAGAAGAACTGACGCAGTATTAAACTGAAAAGATGGCCCAACGAAGAAATGAGGTGGTGATCATAATAAACTGGCTACTCAGTCCAAGTGATTGTATTTTATCATGGAATTAGTGATTCAATAGTTTCAATTTCAAATTAACAATGTGCCATCTACCACAATTAGATTTACATGTAGATTCTTCTGGATAAAAATTACTTTCCACATAAACCATAAAAACAAAGGAAGAAGCGGGCTATTCCAAGTTATTATTATTATTATTATTATTATTATTATTATTATTATTATTATTACAATTAGAAATTGCATATTAAGTCACCTCTATGAAGGCTTTACTCCATGTTTCTGCCAGATTTTCAATATATTGATCATCAGGTTTCAATGTTTTTAAACTTTCTTCTGCTTTTTGATCATAATATTTTTCAGTTTCTTCCTGCACAAATTCTTCCAATGCAGAAAGTAAATCTGATTTTTTTGAAAAAATAAATAAAACTTGAGTAAATGATTGCAAGCAAATTTAAACATTATTTAACTTGCATCAGAACTTACTTGGTTCTATATAATATGGAATATTCATCACGTTTATCAACTGATAAGCATATTCCCTGCAACTAATTTGAAGCGGTATTGGTATTGGTGCTGTCAGTCGCATTTCACCACAACTATCATGGTAAGTGAATACAAACTCTGGATCTACTTCACACATGATATCAACACTATGTAAATAATTAAAAGTTTAACATAATATTAGAGTATAATATTTATCCTCTTTATTTTCATCTCAATTTCAACTCAAGATTAGATACTTCAGCATTTTCTAAAAAGTACAGCATTTCATACTAAATAATAACTATAAGAATGGAAATTTTTTTAGATATGTACATTAAAAATAAAATTAAAAAATAAACTGAATGATTAAAATCCTTAAATACAGGACATCTCAAACTTTTAGGGTCAAAATTCTATAGATGGTAGAGAACTATAAACCGAGTGTTTTGAGATAGGAACCAATGGTCGGAAATTCATATTTCAGGCACCACAAAGATCTTGAAAGCGTATCTGATCACCAACAATAATGTTATATCAACTTGCAGGCTGGAATTATACAAGATTATCTAGTAGGACCTTATCTCCTTCTCCCCCATTTGAATGGACCATGTTACCTGGTTTTCATTCACGATGTGCTACCAGAGTTGCTGAACATTTTATGTCTTGTTGTCTGCAAAGGATGTGACTGCAACCTGATGATGTGCCTGCTCACTTCGATGTTTATGTCTGCAAGCACCTGGAAACAGATTCTCCAAGCACAGAATCATTGGATTGGAAAGGGAGGTTCTATCTTATGGTCAGTACATCACCAGATCTCACTCCTCTGGATTTTTTCTTATGAGGACAAATCAAGTCGTTGGTATATGAAACCCCAGTACGAAAGGCATTCATAAAGTTCGTACAATCACCAAAACCAAGCGGGAGAGGGACACAGTTGTTGTGTCGGGCAAGCACACATTCAAGCACAATCAAAGGATGCGCACTGCAAGACCACATGACTCTGCGAGAGCATCACATCCGTAATGGCGCAGCCTGTGGAGAAACTGCAAGCGTGCTCGGTGATATGTTTCCTCTACCTGAAGGGCAAGAACTCCAAGGAGAACCACATGGAGCTGGTCAAGGTGTATGGTGACAGTACCCCAGCATTTGAAACTGTTGCAAAATGGCTCAGACACCAAATTATTATTCCTAAGAAGGTAAAGATGAAGGCAAAGACTTCAGGCTTGCCAACGTGTACTCCTGACCGACTATGCCCAAAAAGGCCAAAAAAATCACTGGCAAGTATTACCGGTATCTTCTGTCAAAGTTGTGGGTGGCCATCAAGAAGAAACACCACAGGAAGCTGGCTAGAGGCATTTGCTTGCTCCACGACGACGTGCCTGCTTCAGTCAGCGCAGGAGACTCTCACACATGCAGCTGCTTTGGGTCATGAAATTCTGGCACATCCACTTTACTCGCCAGATCGAGCACGCAGGGACTTCTTTCTCCTTCCTCAGATGAAGAAACCACTGTGTGGGAATCATTTTCATGACAACAACGAAGTGATTTCTGAGGTGGAACACTTTCTCAATGGTCAGAACATGGAACTTCTACAAGAATGGTCTCCATCAGGTCATCCATCATTGGGGGAAGTGCATGAAGTTGTATGATGCTTATGTTGAAAAGGATTGACTCCATTGCCACGTTTCACGACCCCATCTCCCTTTTGTCATAATGGTTGCATGAACTTTATGAATGCCCCTCATAGAATCTGATGATATTGCCAGGACATATTGCTTGCCGTCTTGTAAAGTAGGCATCAGGGATATTAGAATGAGTGCTGCAAAATTTCATGCACTTGTTGTAATGTATTTATGTACTGAGACTGGTGGTCGCCACTTTGAACACTTGCTCTCAGCTGTAGGTCGTTGCTATGTTATTGCTTAGAGATGTAAGTTGTTTATGAATAAAAAATATTGTTGTTTGCTCTGAAAATGAAAGTAGCTTACAAAAACCTTCCTGAAATATACATTTCTGACCATTGGTCCTCTATCTCAAAACATCAGTTTACAATCCTCTACCATCTGTAAGGTTTGAAACACCCTTAATAGATAAATACATCCATAAGCATGGTTGTTCCAAATTAAAACTAGAATAATAATTTTTTAGTACTTGGTTATAACTTTTCAATTATTTATTCATAACAAAAAAAAAAAGGATGTTTTAGGTTGCTAACACAAAACAAGTAGATTTTGGAATTCCCAAAGTTGGAAGGATTTAAATATCAATAAAACCTTATGAATAATCAAACATTTACTTAAATTCTTAATGACAAAGCACAAATGATCTTTATAATTAAGCGCATTACTTTAATTCCTTGTGACCTGATAAGAAATCAGAAAGCCATACATCTTTCAATGCTAAAAAACACTGTATATGGAGTTCATTGCTTCTTTTTTTAATGGCAATGAAATTTCACCAGTACTGTTATTACAATGGCAAAAGATCTGTAAGATATCTTAGATAAATGAGATCACTGTAATTTATGTGATGGAGCTTGATAAAAGCTTGATAAAATCTTATTGGAACACACATGCTTTCCTGTTTACAAATTGCCAAACAGCAGCTATACAAGCAACATACAATTCCATAGCATTACAAGTATTACAAGTTCAACCAAATTCAGTCTGATAATCAAATCTATCTTTTTTGTTGCTTAACAAGATAGATGAATAGTCATTTCTTAATGAATTCAATGTGCTGAACATGAATATGACTATGAAAAGGCTAAATTAGCTATGGTTTCTTTGTAATGTGTACTTGAATGCTGGTTTTTATTTTTATCCATGGCTTTTACAATGTTTTTTACAAGGCCTAGTTTGATGTGTAAAAGAGGAATAATGATTTCATGTGGTTCTGCCAATGATGGATGCTGTATATTCGTTTCTCCGGGCTTAAAGATGCTCTTGGAGGCCATTCTTTCTTGATGTAGTGTCATTCGATTGCTCTGCTGTCCCATAGACAAAGTAAACAGCAGTACTTTGCATATTCCTGTTGCAAACACATCAACAGAGACACTACCTTCAGGTCATCACAGATCTGCCAGCCATACCTGCTGTAGTTAATCCTCTCCAATAGCACCTTTATAACAGACAGTATGTCAATGTCTCTGCAACGGGGCCAGTCAACTTTTTTCAATGTGATATTCGTGTTCAGCACATTAATTTTATTCAGGATTGGGTACTTTCACCTAAGAAGCAATTTCATTGTTGCCCAGTGTAATCACACATCACAATCTTTAGACTAAAAAAAAATACTCTTTATGTATGAACCACAAATCAAAACCAAAATAAAAATTCTTGTAAATTAAAACTAAAATTAAGACTTCTGTAGAACAATCAATCTTTCCTGAAATGCTTGATGGGATTGAAGTCAGGAAATTAGTTTGATCAGTGATGCACTAAAAAAATCTTATTCATATTCTTGGAATCAGTAGAAGGTAATACAAACTTTATGGCAGGTAGAGCATTTAAGTTGGAAACATCCCTCTGAAATGTTTCATTGGGTTTGCAATTACAAAAGTAACTAAGATCATAATATAAGAGCACATGTACATTTGTTATCCATCTCTACAGTGACACCAGGGATGAGTGAGTTGTACGATTTCCACTGTACAGGGTATAACATAAAGGTTCATCACATTTCAATCAGAAATAGCTTGCAACCGTTGATCGCAGGACAATGACCCTACACCATTTGAAAGAGGGGGATATCAAGTTTTTGTTCAATGCTGGTAGAGGTTTCTAGGGTGCATCTGAAAGATGTAGAGAGGTCCCGTTTGTGACTTCTATGGCCAGCTCGATCCCCAAACCTCACTGTTTGTGACTTCTTCTGGGGATACGTAAAAGATCATGTTTTTTGCCCCTTTTCTGCAAATCTGGAGGAGCTAAAAACTCGAATAATAGCTGCCATTCGTGAAGTGACTTCAGATATGCTTCAGCAACTATGGGAGGAATTTGATTATTGACTAGATGTGTGCCATGCAGCAGGAGGAGGACAATCAAACACTTATACACAAAACTTAAAATTATTACAAACATTTCAATATGTCGTCCATCTCTATATCTTCATTTTTTTAAAAAATACAGATTTTTGAAATGTGATGAACCTTCTGTTACACTCTGTATTTTAATACTCCCACTAGCCAGTATGATGCAACAGGGAGTCTTTATTATTCTGATTAAGCAATTTTTTTTTCATTCTACCAATCATTTTTGAGATTTCTATTTATTTCTTTGATAAGCTTATATGCTGATATACTCTTTTGTAACAAGACCCAGTTAATTATGCATTTTTATAGCCCATCTAATTTGTTGTAATAATTTTGCAAATATAGCTAAGTCTAAAGATATTAATATGAAAAGCAGAAGGAAAACTTCCTGTGGCCCAGTTGGTAGAGGCAATGATCTGGATACTCGTGGCCTCTGGTTTGAATCCAGGTCACAAAATTTTTCCTTCCGTTTTTCATGTTACTAGAATTAACTCCAGTTCTTCTTTATTACTGTCTTAGTTAAGTTTATCACTCTGACCCTTTTCATTAATGATTAGTTTACCAAAGACTTATCATGCTTTACCACTCTGATGACCCGTTTCATCAAAGATAGAAAGATTTATCATTACGCAATAAATTGTTAATGACCAGAATTTTTTTTTTTTTTTCATATCAGACCTCTAGAAAATATTCCAAGAGTTAATATTTTTCCATATTTTTGCAAGGGAGTATTTTTGTAATTTTTCCTAGATGGTTTTGAAATGGGCCATGGAATAATGAAAATAAAAAATGTCATTTTTCCTGCAAGCTTTTTTTCATTTTTTTTTTTTTTTAATAGCACCATTCAATTAAATTCTGACAATAGTTAATTTCTGTTGATGAATCTAGGACTTAAGAAAAATAAACTGTATTTAAATTTAATACGTCCTAAATATATGTACTAAAGTAGAACTTGCAACTAACGTTACGTGTACAAACAGCGGCCACACCTCCCTCTTGACAGCACCAGAAGGTGTTATCTTGATGTACCCCTGGTAGCACTAATAAGAAATTCCTTTTCCAATTTTTTGCAATTTTCAATCGACATTTTCTCTCAAAAATGCTTTATTTAAGTTATTTGATAACCTATTTAAGAATTTCTATAAGGAACCGAACTAGAATTTGAAAGTGCGCACCAGGAGCCTTACCAATTTTTCATCTTCAGGAAGTGTGCACTTTTATTTGAAAAATTTACTTTGAACGACACGAATTAAACGTTAAAAAGTTCACTTTGAATATTAAAATGTTCTTCTCTATTTTACCTATTCATTGCCTGGGTTACGAATTTAAATTCAAGACTTTAATTAAGCATCCGTATCATTCACTAACTAAGCGGTTCAAGAAAACGCAGTGGTGTTTGTTATCATTAAAGTTACGCCTACATTACTCCCTGCTGGCTGTTCCTATTATTAAATTCACTTATTGCAATGCTTATAAGGTAAGCAAATGGAATTTACTAAGCATTTTTAACACATTCTACAACATTTACTGTCATTTTGGTTTGGATTTATTTATTAAATTTATAACGCTGAGCTGGCCATAGATGGCGTAAAGTTTCCACTGAGAGAAAGCTGAAACCGGTGTACTGCGTAGAGCGTCCCTATTTGACATCACGACCAGGGAAGAGGGAGAACGTGTTGTTGTTTTCCCTCTTCCTTGTCACGACCCTCCTCTGCTGCTTTCGTGGACGTGTTGTTGCATGGTTGTTGGAATGGTGAGGATTTGCCTATCGCCCTATGTAACATTAGAATTTGCAATCTACGACTAAAGAGAAATTTTAGAGCTATTAGTGGCCCATGAGTAGTAAATGTTTACCGAACCTGATCTAACATCGTCATATCTTGATATAAAAGTAACGATCAGTAATCCATTACTTAATCTTTAATAATATCTCTGAAAGTAAGGGGCGCCCAATCTAAAGCAGAAATCAAGAACAGAGAAGGGAGGGGGGGGGGGGTACCTTCATCTGTTCTTGCAGAAATGGTTTCATCGTGTATTTTTTCGTTGAATGAAAGAAAAGCTTACAAAAAAATTTATCAAGTTGGAGTGGGGGCATGCAGAAGGGGGAAGGGGCGCCCAGGGCTCCCTATCGGAGCCATTCAAAGATCGAAACACTGATGTTAGATTAAGATATTACTGTATTTGAAAAAAATAATCAAATATTAACTACGTGATCAAAAGTTTCCGGATACTGGCCCTGCAAAAAAAAAAAACAAAAAAAAACACGTTTGCACTGCAACCACAGCTGGCCCGAGAAAAGGCGGAGCCCGGTGCAAAGTCGTAGTGCCATAGCTTGGTAAAATTGGGCCCTGGGCAAATTGGGCCCCTTTTTTGTATTCTGTACAGCCCCTGCCTCTTCCCCTTATACAACGGCCCTGGACTGGGCCCGAGTAGCCCCCCTCGCTACGGCTCTGCAAAAAGTAACGAGGGCCTTTTAAACAGTCGTGTGCCGTCTGATTGACTGTAACCATAGTTTCACGAAAATTACTATGGTGTCGAACCTTCCTTTGCTTTTATTAGGGCCTCTATTCACCGAGGAAGACTTTTCACCAGATTTTGGCAGATAGCTTCAGGAATTTTTTTTCTCACTCTTCCTGAAAGTTGACGGTGTACCCTAGCCCGTAGTTGTCGTTCCAATTCATCCCACAGGTGTTCACTGGAATTTATTATATTGGAGCTTATAGAGACCAGTCATTTCTTCAATCATTCCTGCACACACCTCGCTTTGTGACAAAGAGCGTTGTCATGCTGGTACAGGAATAGTCCAGTCCCAAACTGTTGTCTCGATGTTAGCTAGTAGTGCAGGATTGTCCAAAATGTCAAGGTAATTGAAGATGTCATAGATCCTGTTACTGAACAAGTTGGTCCAAAATCCAAACCATGATAATGAGCCACACCTTGATGCCGCCTCCTCTGAATTTCATTATTGTAGTCAGACAGACATCCTCAAACCCGAACTCGATCATTTGATTGCCAGGGTGTGTACCGAGATTCGTCGCTCCATAAGATTGTTTCCATTGTTCTATGGTCCAGTTTTGGGTATATGTATATTTAATATACCAGGACTGATATTAATTTAGGATTCGTTAATACTTACGGAAAATAAAGATAAGACTTAACGAAATGTTAACACACTACCAGCACATACTTTCAATATAATTTCTTATGCAAATTCCGATTTATCCGTTGCTAAAAAAAAAATTGGTTATCCGGAACGCTACATCGAACGCTGACATCTTAAGCCCGCTACATTATAAAGCTTGGGCTCCTCTGTTCCAGCTTTGATAATAAAATCTTGCAAACATTCCAAGAAGGAGCTTTAGCTGCGACAAAGCGGTCGTCACTTGCGCGTGGCTATGTCAACAATGCTTAAAAGATTAACCAAAAGCAACCGTGTATTCATTCTTGACAAATAGATTGTTATATGACATGCCATTATCTTAGTATTCTTTGCGGTCACTGTTTTAGCATGTGCAATCGACCTGAAGGGGTCCACGAAAAATCCTGAAAAGTTGATATAGTCGAGCTAAGACCTTGATGGTCATATTTCTGAAAATAGAATTTGAAAAGGTTATTCCGTTTTCAAGTTATCGTGCAAACGACGGACGGCCGGATCGGATAAACGTACAAACCAAGCGTGCATTCTTTTAAGTAGCTTTTACCTAAAGCTCCTAATAATGTCACTCACAGTTAAACGGGTATTTGCAGAATGACCGAACAGAATTATTGCATAGGCGGCATTCTTTGATGGTACCAGTTGAGCGACCTTCACTCGACCACCAATGTAAATCGCAAATGAGTCCAGTAATGCATGTTTCTGTTTATATTACTTAGAGATCATAGACATTTTAATTACAACACGTAAAATTATTTTGGAGGAATGTCTGGAAACTTAATAGTATAATCATAATTTATTTCTAGTGATTGTCGTAAAAATAGCAAATCATAAAAGGATCCTTTTTTTGATTTACAAAAGCATTTAAGAATTTTGATTTCGTTTTAAGAGCATGTAATAGAAGAGCATTATGACGAAAAGTGTATGTTTATTCGCTTACGAGTGCTATTGAAGTTGGTTTTTTTAATGAAAAACCTCGATAAAGTAGATTTTTCCATAAAGCAGCATTTCTTGTTATAATTTTTCATTTCTCGTCATTTCCGATTGAATAACTTGTGTTACCATATGAAAAATTTTGACATGACAGTAAGCGTGACCATTAGACCGATATCTAAGACTTTTAAGATCAGTTATAAACTCAGGAAGAGGCTATCGAATCGCAAAAACAATTTGAAGAAGGTAAACCGCTTTTGAGAAATCGTACGACATACAGATGAATAAAGTAAGGGAAGAATTAATTGATAATATCCGATCCTTTCCTCTGTATTTGGATACCGCACAAAATGTTCTTTTTACTACAGTATTTGCGTAATGCTAAAGAATATTGGTTTGCCTAGGACACAAATTCAAAGACAGGGCCGTAGCCAGGACGTTATATTGGGGGGGGGGGGGGGGGGGTTTTTAAAAA
>JAHWFO010027233.1:1932078-2084831 GCA_023313115.1 Rhysida immarginata
CCCCCCCCCCCCTCTCAAACATTCCCCGGTGCCGGACCTTTTTCATATCGGGGTGGCGGCCCCCCCCCCACCTCCCCCCCCCCCCCCCTTGGCTACGGGCCTGAAAGACCAAATCACTTTCAGTCTCCCTGATATACCGTACTTCAGAGGAGGCAGAATCTAACTTAAAATATCTCTGCATACATAGATCATTACTAACCATTCTGTACTAATAGCGTAACAGTAGTTAGCAAGGGATTCCTGCCTGAACGAATTTCTTTGGAGGCGAAGGCTATGGAGACTAGATGTTTTTTCTATCCCAAGGTGCTATCGAATTCATCAGGGGCGGGGCCAGGTAATGGAGCCTACATTTGCTTATTGAGCTGGTCGCGGATCTAAATCTAGCTCTGCAGCAGCCGTGATCAGATGACCTAATATCTCCCATGAAAAATTCCAAACCTGTAATATACCTGTAGATAATACATATAGGGAGGATTTCATTCCGCATGCTAAAAGAGGAGTGTAATATATTGGATCATGCAAGGTCTTCAGCGAGAACTCAGTGCAAGCGATTACTGGCCCATTTGCAGTGGCAACTTCCTTTGTGCTAAAAGTGGTAGTATTCAAACGGGTCACATCAACTATCATAACCGATAAACTAAAATGTATAACTTTTCATCTGTTACAACATATAATGCGTTCAGAGATTCTTTTCTGTAGTTCGCTGTTATAGTGGCCAGTTATTTCATGAATTTTTTTTGCCGCCAATTGGCTTTAGAACTCTCTACAAACGCTGTTAACCCCTGTCGTTGATTAGTTATTTGGCGAATGTCTTTGGCTCGACCCTTTTTGGATGTTGCATCAGTTTTGATATACAGAGCAATAGAGTGTCCCCCAAAAAATATTTAAACATTTCAGCAAAAGAAAACTTGTATAACATAGTAATGCTAAACTTATTAAGACATCACTAGATAAATACAATTATAGGAGGTGCACAAAGTGGTTCCCATTAGCTTCCAGACACGTCTCATTGCTAAAAAATGTTTCTTCTCTTCATTGCCCTGGCTAATCCTCATCGAAGTAAGCTCTCACTTCTCGGTGGTAATGTGGTCTTCATTCGACGAGCAATAATCTGGAGGTGTAAATTTTCCATTTTGCTGTTAGGGAAAAACCATTGATAACATCTATTAAAGTGTGTATACATTTTATGGTCAACTTCTTAATTGTATGAGAAAGTCAACATAGCAGTAGAGAAAAATCCAGTACGCCCAGTACCAATAATAGCCTATGTCGCGTTCGAAATCGCTTCAATCGGTTTTGCCCATCTTTCTTGGATCGATATGTCAAAACCACGTAATTCTAATGTCCTAATTTTTAAGAGGAAAAGAGAATTTTTATGAATCAACTTTTAGGCAACATATAGCATGTGCCAATGCCGAATGCTACACACAGTCTTTCAACTGAAGGAACACGAAGCCACAAGTAGCAAAACCTATGGCACATAGTCACACACCTAGAAACAGGCAACACTAGAAAACATGTAGCATGCGTCATGTCGTTCAGTGTTGCCTCAGTGGAAATGCGCCTTAAGATATTTTATTTATCATTGGTGAATGATTTTTGCTGGTGCAAAGATCTAAATACAGTAATAAAACTGTATCCGTCCAGCCACGAAATTTGTTCATTGGTTTATAATTAAACGGAAGTTTGCAATTATAGACAGGGCCACCTTAACCGTAATTTGAGTCGTAACAATACGATTATTTATTTTATATTTACTGAACAAGTCCGAAAATCTGGATAATCCGAACAAGGTGAACTCGTCTGGTAGATTTCTCCTTGAATAAGAAATGAAATGAGATTTGACATAACGCACGTTATCCATCTATATCTGAACTGAGATAGCAGCTCGCCCCTAAAATTTGTTCAGGTTGTTAGGTTCTTGATGAATACAAGTTGTAATTAGTTGTAATACGCATCCAGTCTGGCTAATCCGAACAGGCCTCGTATTTATTTGGAATGAACCTTTTTATGGATATGATGTAACTTTAATAATCATCTTAATGGCTGGGCTGATGTCTGGCCGAAAGGATCTCGGTTCTCGTAGTAAGCAAGATGGTTTCGGTTGAGAGCAAAATCTCTATTACTGCAAAGAATAGAGTCCTATTAAAAATTACAAATCGCTGTAAGTACTAAATATGATGGAAGCTTCTTGATAGTTTCTCCGTGCAATTATTTCTTTAATCTAAATATATATTTTATTTTTAATTGCTTTATAGCCTTGGACTTTTATTTTCGTGTGGTTTTGTAATTGTGCTCTTTATATGGCTATGTTTCCGTCTCTGTTGTCATCGGTGGTGTTCACATCTAAGTATCTATATGAAATTATAAAAAAAATAGAAGGTTCAACATCAGATCTCTGAAAAAAGTTAAAATAAAAATCTAAATATTAAAAGAAACATAGACCCAGAGACCTTTGAATATTCCTTTTGGTACCAACGAGTCGACAAGATGAAAAACTACGAGTATATCGCAAAGTATTATAATTTTGATGATTGGCTTTAGTAATTTTTAACAATGCGTTTAGTATTGTACGGACAAAAAAGAAGCGTTCATCTACTGTATATTAGATTTTTCCTCATGGAAATTTGAAGGAAAGTCTATCTTGGCGATTAAACGAACGAAGTGCTGACTCCATACTTATTACTGCCATATATGATCTTTCCGCTTGCCATTTCTAGATCTTTCTCCAGTTTTCAGCTTCAGTCATGAACAATAGTCATTCGAGGAGCATTGCCTCTATAATCTTACTTATGTATTTCTTTATCCTTAAGAGAAACAAATTCCAAACAGCTGGCAGTGAGAATTTTATTACAACAGTGGACGTTTATTTAAATTAAACTTTTTCATATTTGATGTCATAATCTATATTAAATTTATTATCGTACTGAATAATCTAGCTGTATCATTTTATTTTAAGAGGAATATATATTTGTTCAACCCAAAGCCCATTTCCAAGTTCTCGATTTTTAATACGTATTTATCGATGATTACCAGAACATACCCTATAAAAATATAGGGAATTGTTTTCCAATCTAAAAAAAGAGAAAATGAATCTTACTTTGATTTTTAAGAGCATTTCAGAATATCGAAAAGAAAAATTTGACTGTTCATATTTTGTGTTTTAAAATGAACGTTTATTGAAGAAAAGAAGCAAAAAGTATGTTCGCGTTGAAATTGCATCGCTATGAAGAGGAATAAATATATACGTTATGGTTTCTTGTAAGAATTACGTTATGGTGTCGGTGTTTAATTGGGTCGTTAAATGATCTCAAGTAATCTCGTAAGAATAAAATTTAATTGCATGAAATATCGCGTGAAATTTTTTTTAACTGTGTATGTGTTTTATATGTTGTCGATTCGCAGCCATATTCTATTGTTTGAAGGAAATAAAATTACCCCTGTTGAAACATTAACAGCATTTTGGTGGCTTACTTGCTAACTAGAAGTCCTTGATCCATTTGTTCAGCAGGAGAGCTAATGAGCACTCGGAAAAACTTCCTTATTCCTTTACAGCGATGTCTATTATTTCATTATGGTACGGGGAGAAAATATGAAAAACACAAAGGCAAGTTAATGGGATTAGCATTCTTCCGCACCACAACTGAAACAAATGTGGCTTCAAAGAAATGTCATCCTTCCTAATTTGCATTTTTCTCCCCATAAAATTTATAAGTTAGCGTTTTAGAATTGATCGCCCGTTAATCATATTTTCGGGCAATATTGTGAAGAATAAGAACGAATATGTAAATTTCTTAGGATGGTTTTTTTTAATTTTTTTAATAATATACTCTGTGAAGCAGGCTTAAAACTATGCTCATACAATATGAAAACCCCGAATTGAAGCAGGAATTCCCTCAATCTTAATTGAAATGGAAATATAGTTCAATTGGCATACCACCTGCAATTTAATTGCATAACCCAGCTGTCCGGTAAATTATCATTATATCGACGAGTAAACAGTTACGACCTGGCCTGCTATGGATCATTAGGCTGTTGGAGTGCACTGAACATGTAAGTTACGAGCACAAGCAATGATATCGGAGCCGAGAAAATCCATGCGTTGCCAGAAAACGATATTACATTCTCGAGCAAAATTTTATTCAAACAAATACAAACAGAAAAGTGTGGGAAAACAGGCCACAAAAACTATTGCCATGTCATTCAAAGATATTCCAGCCCAATCAATTGTCATCTCAGCAGCTGAAGAACCGACTGATTAACAGTGATTGATGAGGAAAGTGTTGGTTGGTCGAGCGCACATCTTAATCGATGGGCGTGACAGAACAAAAGAACAAAAGCATATAAATTTTTCGTTATTTCTTTGGCTCACATACTGCTTTCTGTTATGAACATCAGCTTGGTTTTGGGCATTAAAAAAAACTAACTGACCAGCTTTTTTCTCATCGAATATTTTGTATAATGAGCACATCTTTTTTATTAGACATTAATTATTCATCTGAATTATTTCTGTTAGCGCCTAGTTTATAATCTGGCAAATGCTTTTAAGTGGAAAAAATTACAGTATTTAAATGAAGTAAATGTTTTTACACAAATGGTAAAAGTTAAATGTGTTGCTGGCAAGATTTCATTACGCCAAATTCTGTTATTGATTTTGATTAAGGGAACATCTCGAATCGATATGTTGGCCGCTGGTCACTCACTATCATGCTGCATCAAGTTTTTTTAACCATGTGATCAGACATTTCTTTTTTAAACCTATAATAACTGTTATCCAATTATATTGATATAATTGATACAATTAACATGTATTTATATACATAGTATAAATTTAGATGGATGTAAAAAAAATACATAAAAACTATCGAATAATGAACTCAATCGACTGTACATGCAAATATATAATGGAAACAAGCGGTAAACATATTCCAATTAAGTTCTATTGCATTTATTTAGAAAATTATCAATGCAGCGTCAACTGATCTTAACGTTTATAGTTTGTCTGAATATAATATTTCTAAATGTGTGAATCTTAGTAATAAATTAAAATTTACTATATCGCTTCTCAACCTTCTTTTTATTTGCAGACTGGTAGATCCAGTTTGTCTTAATAATCCCAGTGAGTGCAAAAATCTCTAATAACAGACCGGCAATTCAGAAACCGGAAGGTTTTAATGTGTAAATTTTATGTCGCATTTTCCTTTTCTTTCTTCTGTTTACTCGAATTTATATACGACATTACAAACACAAAGAGCGTCCAATAAAACGCTTGCACAGAAACGTCCAATCTGTACGTGCAACGCTTTTTTTTTTCTTTTCTCATTCAGGATTTGTTTTATTGCAGTCTTGAATAATCTATATTATATCCCAATTCTTTAGCTACACAAACCTATGTTTCCATATACTATCTTTGCAAATCTGTGCCCTCTTGCCACCTTGCTGAATTTGTATGCCATCGCGGTATCATTTGCAGATCTATCTATGCCTCGACATTCTTCCGATGATGAGAGTCGATTCGTCTAACGACTGACAATGCTTTTTTTCACTGTCACCTCTCCATAGAACATTTTAAGCGCCTTTCTATGTCTGTGATGATCTCATTTTCCGCCAAAAGAAACTCAATTACAGCTTTTTTATTTCTGACGCTTCCACGGGAAAAGAGGAGCTTATATTGTAAATTATATAGGAAAAATATATAGAGTATATGATAAACCTCCCTCTTAAATTCTAAATCCTCTCACGGACTTCATTTTGAAAGCTAACTGTTTCGCTGCCATCCAAGAGGTAGTGGGGGAAAGTTAAAGGATGCTGTATACGAAATACAACAATTACAATATTTTTTTCAACAAACCAACGATACAACCTATAAAACCGGTTGGACATTCAGCGATTATTCTTTAACACGGGAAGGCAATTTTAAAACGTTATCGCAGGCTTATTTCAATAGATATTAGTAAATGAAAGAAAATGTACCGCAACATTTTGCTTTAATATTTTAGACGGTGTAACTTAATTACCCCGTAAGATTAAGATTCAAATTTACGAGGTGCGTTCAAGTTCTAAAGTCTCCTAATTTATTTTTGAAAAACTGTTGACCCTAGAAAGCTGAAACTCCCGTGATTTGTCCACATAGTCAACCTTTATCCGTAGACATTTTTCACAATGCTGACGCCATGATTGGTAGGCCGCCGCAAATGCTTCTTTAGGAACCAATTTTGTCTATTGGATGGTTTGTTGATTGCAAGAACGGAATAAAGCTTCTGCTCATCGAGCGGCTTTTCAGTAAGCAAAACAAACCAATCTAGAATATAGCTAAGAAGCATTGGTGAATAGCTTGAAACTACGAGGGGCGATTGATAATTAAGGTCTCCATGGCTGTAACTTTTTTATTTGTTAACCGATTTTCAAAATTCTTTTTGTATCTTATATTCACATTTATCCTCTATGTAATGCACTATTCACTTTTCGACATAGTCCCCATTCCTTTCCAAGCATTGCGCCAGCGCGTGACTAGTTGGGTGAACCCGTCGGAGAGGAATTCTGGAGTTGTTGTCGACACCAGGATTGAATGGCAGCGTTTATCTCGCCGTCAGAACCAACTCATGTCCCTTAAGAGGCTCTTTCTTCTTTGGGAAGTGGTGAAAGTCGCAATGTGCAAAGTCTTTCATTTTTGAACTGCAATTTTTCATCTTTGAACTGTAGGCGCTGGCTGCAACGCCTCTGGTGTGTGGTGACTCGTGTGCGGGCGGACGTTATCGTACTCCAGAAGAGGGTCCAAAGCTGCCATTCAATCCTGGTATCGACAGCAACTCCGGAATTCCTCTCCGACGGGTTCACCCAACTAGTCACGCGTTGGCGCAATGCGTGGAAAGGGATGGGGACTATGTCGAAAAGTGAATAGTGCATTACATAGAGGACAAATGTGAGTATAAGATACAAAAAGAATTTTGAAAATCGGTTAACAAATAAAAAAGTTACAGCCATGGAGACCTTATTTATCAATCGCCCCTCGTATCATCGAAAAGCATTTATTTCTCTTCAATGGAAACTCAGCGCCTAAAACGTAAAAAAGTTAGGCATTAAAAATATTCTAAGGAAGAAATTCATTATTTTTTTAAATGGGAAAAATGTCATTTGACATGTTCAAAAGTGGTTTATACCTGAATTTCAGTAAAATTGTCATTACCGAGTCTGGTAGTGAAGGTCTCTTGTGATATTTCATGAACCTTAATGGAAGTAATGCCGGGTTTTTTTTTTCCCGACACGGGCATCAGAAGAACCCGTCGTGTGTTGTTATTTATTCTATAATACTAGCTTAATTCTCTTAATCACATTAAGCTTTTGCAACTTTTCCATTAATGCCACTGCAGATGTTTGTTTATTGTTCTACCAGTTCAATTTTCTTAAAATCTTAAAATTTGAGTAGAATAGAATTATGGCAATATAAAAAACGGCACATGAACATTAATGACAAAAATAATCTACAATCATTATGTTTCCTATATTATATATTTATGTAGCTGAATATATATATGTATTTTCTTAGTAACTCAATCAGCTTAGTCTGTATATGAAATACAAATATATAACAGAAACACAGCTGTAAACGTCTGAAATTCTATTGACATTTAAGTTTGTCTGGATACGGTATCCTAAGAGATCTCTAAATGTGTGAATCTATGTAAATAATTATGCTTTAAAGCATCGCTTCTCAATCTTCGATGTTCGAATATAGGTGAAGAATTTTCATTTAATGTCAAGATTCTTTTAAAATAATGAATTCTCAGTTTATTGTTCTCGTTGCCTAACTGAACTTTACACTCCGGTATAAGAAAAGAACAATGAAACAACCTAAATTTCCACTCTGCTTGCATATATTTTGCAACTGCCGATTACAGTATTAAACCTGTGAATAGATATTAATATATGAAGTTGTGAGCTTGAATCCTGCTTAAATTGAATGATGGGTGGTGTTCCTCCTCTCTTTTGCGCATTCATTAATCACTCGCTCATCATCCCAATTAGCCAACGCATGAAAACAAGGCGTAAAGCATAACTATCGTAATCAATCAATCAATCAAATTAATCGATCTCTATTCAGGGAAGCCCATAGGCAAATCAGCCACAACGGAAATTGCTACTATAAATTAGATTCTGCTTTTAATGCGAAATTTGCCTTAATTATTCTCAAAGAATAATACAAAAGGGTGTAGTTTGAATTTTTATCTATCTTATTTTTATGAAACGTAAAATGGAGAGCAAAAGTAAATGTTTGCATATTAATAAAATTTGGAGTAGAGTTAAAAAGAGACAAAAATACAATGAGAATCCGGTTCAATCAAGTTGACAACTTGAAGTGCTACAACAAGTTTACATGAAATTTGACAGTTAATAATCACGATGCTATCAAGTTAAACTGGAAAAGAGCACTTGTATCATATGCCCTTAATTTTTCATTTATTTCCCAGCGTACTTAAATAAAATTATATTAAAAAGTTACAGATTTTATAATGTACTTCAAAACTAGGTATAAAATAAAAGAGTACTTACGCATTTTGAACATGGACTCATCGGGGAGTAAAAAGATATGTTAAAAAATTAACACAGGAGCTTTTTTTAATATTAACAATAAAGCAAATTCTGGTATATTTCTGCCTGGTTGTTTACAAGATATATTGTAAGAAGATCTGTTTCAGTATAATTTCATAAGGATTTATTTTCTTCTTTCATGGAATAATAACTGATGCCAGTTGTTCGTATAGTTTAGTTGAGCCAAATAAAATTATATCACAAATGCGATTCTTAAATAATCTGTTAAATATCAGGATACTGTGCTTTCAACTGTTGAGGTCGTGGCCACGGTTCAGGTATAAGCACGAGATATATTTGAAAAACAATTGAATTAAATCTGATTAGTTTTGAAATATGAACCAATCACTTGTAAACAGAAAAAAAAATAACGTTTTGTTAAATCCAACTTCAGCAGGAATAGCAAATTTTATTCACATAATTTTGAATGTATATATTTGAAAATATGTTACTTGATGAAATACGAGTGAGTTTTTGCGGTAAACCATCAATTAACATTTTTCCGAGTCGCATTATCAAATAGCACCCAACGAATAACTACTTTAGTTATTAATAACAGATCAAAAAAGAAACCTTTGAAATTTTAAGAGTCAGATCTAAATTTAATTCATAAATCATTAAAATATTTTTTCGTTTCTATTCAAAATAATAGTCAATTTTTTTTTAATGGGGAGTTGAAAATTGCTTTCCCTCTGCTTTTTTGAAGAAAAAATATGCGTTGCATTAGATTAAGAGCATTCTTTGTTGCTATCAGAAGCCAACATTACCATGGTAACCGACATCTACAAAATTTGCTATTTTGAGCTCCGAAAAAAATGTCTTTAAGTTATTCCCATTATTCGTATAGAGCTAGAAGGTTTTCAAAGGTTTCTAGCTCAATTTTTTGTCTTTTTCTTATCCAGAAAGACGCGCATTTTTTGCATTGACAAAAAAAAAAATAATACTTCACTCATTTCCTCAAAAAAATAATAAAAAAAAAAAGATTTCATTAAATTCTGAGTCAGTTACTCTGTTATTGACATAATATGGCTTTTATATAAATGCTTCTTCTTTTAAATTTCATTTTCATGTATACTTCATGATAAAATTCCCCATGCTACTTGGGATTATCTTTCAAGCCCTTCCTATCTTTGTGATTTAGACGTATTTATCACCATTTCCGTCTCAAAACCACTGTCGCGCCGTTTATGTTTAGAAGATAAATTTTACTCTTGAAATGGAATACTTTTTCAAGAACCTGAATCTTTTAACGTACAATTAACAAATTTAATTAAATTGGCTGTAACTTGACTTCGTGGATGGGAAAGGAGAGGTTTACTTTCGAAAACCTTTCTGATGCTTTATTTTTATTATTATAAATCTACGATTAATTCATGGAGAAAACGACTGATTTACCGAAGAAAAACATCCTTTGTGAGTAATCTGTTATTTACTATTAACATCTACCAAAATCTTCTAGGAAACATAGATCATGAAATTATAACCATTTTGTTTAAAGACCAAAAAGAACAATATAAGGGCTCAGTTTAACTGAAAACGTAATTTTGGGATCTCTTTTTTTTTAAAAAAAAATTTCCTATTGTAAGCTTGTAAGCATTGGTGCGAGTTGTTCGACTTTGTAAAGCGCTTTCAGGAAAGATAAATAATCAAGCTTTATTTTTTTTTCCTTATCGTTTTACATTTTGGAGGACGGTGACTCATAATTGTTTGTGGATTTTGGAGCTCTTATCTGTAGTAGCATATTCCTTTTGTCGCCACAATTTTATCTTCCCCTCTTTAAAATTTAAATTGTGTTTATCTATATCGGTTCTGACGCCGTAAATTATTTACTTAACTAGTTTTGTTAATAGTAATTTAATAAGTGAAGGCTGATGGGGGAGTTTATTTGTCATATTTATTGCAGTGTTTTACGATTACCTTCGATTACATTTAAGAGTGAGAGGGGTTACTGAATCATTCAAAATAAATGAGATACTGTTACCAAATGGAAAAAAATAGCCATAAAAACTACTTAAAAATAAACACGGCAAAAAAAAAAAATTCAAGCTAATCAAAGTAATGGGTTTTGAAAATTCTGAAAACAGTTTTATCAATTTTAAACAAAACATGAAAGGTATACATGTATATTTTAAAAAGTAATGTTGACTTTAAGCTGTTAAAAAATTGTTTAAAAAGAATAAATTATTTTATCGAACTTCGCATAGCATCTTTGCAATATTCATTAAGGCACCAAAGAATATGCTGAAATAAATTCAAATTTCACATTCTCTATCTGAAGAGAAAGGAGAAACCAAATATAAATCAATTACAGGATAAATCGAACGAAAACCTTGTTAAGTAAAATGCGTTTTAATCATCAGGAATGCATACACGCGATGCGACTTATTTTTATTGTTCATCATCATTTAATTTAATTGATAAGTACCTGAGATCCACGACACAAATTTCTTCAGTAAGTTTTAAAGCAAACATAATTTTCTCGACATTAGAGTTTATTTCTATCTTGTTTGTTTGATGGACTACACAACTAGCAGATAGGCAATTGGATCAATAATTTGATTTAACTATTTCTGTTGCGCAGCGGTTTATCTAACATGAATACGACAGGATTTGGTAATTTACAGAAAATACAAAAAAAAAGTCATTTTTCCCCTACCGTCCGACTTAATCTTTCGATATTGTCGCTATGGTGATAAGAATATCGATTTTTTTTTAAACTTTGTAATCGAAGAAAGAGTAAGACAATTCTATAAAAATTGTCAGGAATATGAATTGGAATAATTAAAATTAGAATTCAGACACGTGTATGGTTCAGTTTTTGAGGAGGTGGGGAGTTGAGGCTATTTTGGTTTGTGACCACCCGCGACAGAGAAGGATGTTTGTCATAACTTAGCCAATGTTTTAAATAATTAACAGGGACAGAGACCCTGTTCTTAAAAATAAAAATAAAAAACGTAAAAATTCCCGCTGACACAATAATAACATGTATTAATATAATTTTAAAATTTAAGACATAAACAGAATTATATAATTAACTAGAAATCCACCCGTCACATGACGGGTGTCAACCGTACAGGTTGAAGAGTAAAGAAATGAAAGTGGAGCATCAATGGTTTTCAAAACTTAATATTCTGCAACAATATACTGTTCATCTGCATAAAACATTTTTTAGTTTATTTATTTAATTCACAGACTGAGTATTATCTTACCACAACAATCCCTGGCTTCGGACGGATTGTTGTGACTTTCTTTGTTGGCCTCGGACGGACGGATGGACGGATAAGAGAATTATTATAATAAGCTTTTATTAACTTTGCTGTGTTAGTTGTTTAGGTCAAATCTTGTAATCAATATTAAACCAACTTTCCGACAAGCTAGGGAGCTGCAATTTGACACACTTATGCAGAATCGATGACAATTTATGATAAAGAAAAAAATTTTCAAATCGGTTCATTGGTTCGTGTTCTAATGGTACTAACTCATTACTACGAATTGATTGTTGTAACAATTGGACATTTCGTTATGGCGAGAGTAAATTTGTCTATTGTTTATTGTTGCAAAATTAAGCTGTATTGTTGCCACTAAATAAAACATTATAAAAGCTTGGTTTGATAAAACCTTTTTCCTCTTAACTTGTTATGATCTTAGATTAGATATCATAATTTTTTTACTTTCTCTGAGTGTGGCAGCAACAATGACTGGCTCAACAATAATTTACTAATTATTTACTTTGAATTGACAATACTGACGGTATTGTTAAATTACCATCCTATATTTCTTTGACTTATCTGTAATTCTATTATATAGCGAGGCCTACGAGAAATACAAGGCCTGGAAACGGAAAAGTCACCTGACCATCGAGGTGCTAGCAACAATCCAAACTTCATTGTCTCCATCTTGGATGTTAAAAATCAGTGTTTTTCCGTTTGTTGGAAACAATGAAGGTTGGATTGTTGCTAGCACTCCGATGGTCAGGTATTGTATATCCATGACCTCCTTTATTATTACAGACCTGTTTTACTGAATAATTCCATTGTTGCTTTTTGCATTTCTCAATTTTGCCATGGCGCTGTTTAACCTCCCTATCTGATTGTTTCCGACAATGAAGGTTACATTGTTGCTTGGACTAAGATGGTCAGATGATTTTTCAGTGACGTTAAAAACAAACTGAACAAGCATTCATTTCATTAACCAAATTTAAGTTTCTTTTTATTCGCTATTTAACTTCTTTTTAAAATAAAAGATTCTATGCAAAAAAAATTTAATACGTTATGTATCTTTTTTATTTTGTTTGCACTACATTTTATTTATCTCAGATGGTAACCAAAGGGAGGTTAAACAGCGCCATGGCAAAACTGAGAAATGCCAAAAACAACAATGGAAATTCTTTAGTAAAACAGGTCTGTAATAATAAAGGAGGTGATGGTATATCTCGTTGCCCTCGATTATACAGGGTGTCCAAAAAGTGTGGTATCATGGCAGATATCTCAGTGCTGCCAGGTAGGCGAGATCTGATGTGTGTGGTTTATAGGTAATGGGGGGGAGGGGAGGAATTCATTGCCGCACTCAAATTTGACTTTGACCCTCAAATTTAAGATCAACCATTTGCTAACTCGAAAACTATTAAAGGTAGAGAAAATTTTCCGATTGCTACCCTGTAGGACAACACCACATTAGTCTAAAAACAATTTTTAATCACATCTTTCCCCTTGAAAGATTTTGAGAAAATGGGCGAGAAAGAATCACTCAAGGTCAGGTTGGGCTGGCCAGGTTTCGATCATGTGTGAGATATCGACGTTTGTCTATTTTCTTTTATTTAGAGTCTTTTCCTAGAAAAAACGTAAGTTTATCTATTTATTCTTAAATTTACTCTTCCTGTTTTGCATATGCCAAACAGGAAGAGGAATCGTCGTACTTGTAACTTGTGTGAAAGGTATTTTATTGACTTGGCGGTTGATTTGAACAGTTGCTCATATTGTGCAACACAACGTCGAAGTTCATTATGCCGTTTGTTTTCACAAATGAAGAATATGCGGACATTCATTTTAGTTTTGTTTTGTAGTTCAGTATGATGTTCTGTCAGTATGCAGAATAAAAATGATCTGCACTTTCAAGTATTTTATTTATTTGCTTTAACAACTCTACAAGAAAATAGACAAACATCGATATCTCACACACGATCGAAACTAGATGTAATGTTTATAGGACATTTTTTGTTCCATTTTAGCCATGCAATGTTCCTAAACAATTATGCTGGATAAGTTTGGGTCACCCTGTAGAATAAAGTTTAATAGACAACTTCAAGAACTGAATATACAGGATGGATACAAACTGAGCCCCCCCCCCCTTTTATTTTCGTAGCCGAAGCAGATATGTCAATTTTTAGCCGACTTCAAAAAAAGGAGTGTGCCAAATTTCATAAGTGTGTGTATGTATGTATGTATGTTTGTCGGTGAATGTGTGAGGAGTGGTAGAAACTCTGGTGGGCTTCGAAGGCTGGCGTAGGGCGTCGAGCTTCTTGCACGTTGTCGCGAACTTGTGTTCTTTGAAAGACTGGAACTTGTCTTCTTTTTTATTGGATTAAGTATCTTTCAACTTAGGGAACAGTCCAAGTTTCATCAAAATCGGTTCAGTAGTGTTCAAGATATGGACTGGTGAAAGTCTCATCGAAGTCGGTTTGTTTATACTCTGTTTAATCTTGTGATGAATCCAATGAATAGGAAGTTGTGGGTGACCTATCCCATGCTGCACTTTTCATCATCCCAAATGTGCAAATTAGGACACATTTTAAATCCTATCTTAAAACCGTAACAGATACGCGAAAAATTTCAAATGAAGACTTGTTCAGCATAGAATTCCGAACAAAGCAAAAAAAAAATTCCAAAATCCGATGAACGGATCACCAATAATCACAATTATTTGTAATTTACAAACAGCCACAGTGCATAAATAATTTTACTCCAAAATTAATCATAAACGTACTCAATGTGACGACCACTGACATCATAACACAATTGGGCACGGAACTTAACTGGTCTCATTACATTGGCGAGCATGATTGGTGTCACTCCTCGGCATGCTTCTTCAACACGTTGCACCTTTTCAGGAACAGTATAGCTTGCCATCCTGGAATTGTTCTGTCTTCTGTATGCTGACACATGCCTTTTATTTGCTTTTCCTCATGAAAGTGAATGTTATTATGTTAATTTTTGGTAATTTCTTGATTTGCATGTTGAACATTCAAATGTCTTTGTGAAGTGCATAGGGAGGTAACTAATAAATTCAACATGTGATTGTTGGTGATCCGTTCATCGGATTTTGGAAATTTTTTTTTGTTTTGTTCGGAATTCTATGCTGAACAAGTCTTCAATTGAAATTTTTCGTGTATCTGTTACGGTTTTAAGATAGGGTTTGAATATGTCCTAATTAGCTTATTTGGGATGATGAAAAGTGCACCACGGGATAGGTCACCCACAACTTCCTATTCATTGGATTCGTCAAAATTGACATATCTGCTTCGGTTACGAAAATAAAAGGGAGCTCATTTTTGTATATACAAGATGTTGCAGATAACTACAGAGCAGTATAACGGGAAGCCTACCTGCTCGATTGCAGGGTGCCGGCTCGACATCAAATGATAATTGGATAATTTTATCAAAAACATTACAGTTTTGACGTTCACCCCCCCCCCCCCTTCCCCGACTGTGGAAACTGCTGGCTGCTGCAGGCCACCTTCATCTCCCTCCATTCTGCCAATCGACCGAGCCGGCCCCTGCAATTGAGCGGGTAGGCTTCTCGTTATACTGCCCTGTAGTTATCTGCAACACCCTGTACAGGGTGGTTTATTTAAGTGTAAACATGGAAATATCTCGAAAAGAAACCAAAAAATTGAATTACTTCAAAATCAAAAGTGAATTATTTCGCGGGGAAAATTTATTAGCCAAAAAATTAGCCCCCCTCCTCCCTTGTGTAACTTTGAAATCTTAAATAGGAACCCCTATTTTTAATGGTATATTCAGATTGTACACAACATTTTTAATGGTTTTATTCTTGGTGTTTTTTCAATTGATCCAAGCATTTAGGAGACAGAGGCCCTGAAAGTGTGGAACTTTTAAGTTTTGAACCCAATATTTTTCAATATATACGCACAGATTCTTCCTCCATAGGACTGCTGCCCCCAAGACTTTGCTTGTGCACTAAAAAATTTTGAATTTTTGAAATTCTGACGTCGGATTCTTAAAGACCATCAAAAAGTAGAATAGGAATATCTGTTAGCCCACTCTCTATCTCTTTGTCTTCATCGATAAAATTGGGTAAAGGGCGGGGGAGGGGGGGCTAATTTTTTGGCTAATGAATTTCTCCCGCGAAGTAATGCACTTTTGATTTCGGACTTTTTTCGTACTATGCTTTATTTTCGAGATATTTCCATGTCTACACTTAAATGGACCACCCTGTATAAGCCTTTCCATAGCCAAGTATTTCCATTGGCTATGAAAGCTTTCGAAATGACGCGAATTTAATAAGGCACAGTTTCAATTCATTTATTTAAGTATATCATGGTATCAATCATTTCGATAAGGGCAAACATGGATATTATTTTGGTAAAATATTAAGTCATTGATAATGTGAATTATTTTGGGCCAAAATCTTTTCGCACGGGTTCTGCTAGTTTCATAAATGAGATTTTTCTGTCTGAGTAGGCTATTTAAACTACTAAAAACGACAATGTTGGCCAAATTCATCAAATAATTTCGGATAAAATAAGCGACAGGACAGTCTTATATTGCTTACAGATCAGATACAGTTGAAAATGGTGAAAAAATTATCACCATCTACATCTGACTTTACTTTTTAAGGGGGTTGAACCAACACTATCTCTTTAGGTGGTGCTGGTTAAACTAGTGTAAAGAAAGAAAATTTGGCAATTTAAAGTGAATTGTTGGAAGGTGTTTCAGACATAAGTGAAATTATAGTAGTGTCTTCCTCTAAAATTATTCGTTGTTGTTTTCTTAAAATACTTACTTATTTACTTGCTTACTTATTTATCATTAAAATCCTTTAGATAATAAATAAAATATAGTATGTTATTTGATATACTGTTTATTTGTTTTTTTAATAAAATATTTTTTTAAAGAAATGTAATATTGCCATTATATCGTATTGAAAAGTTGCATCTTCCATTTTTTTTAATTAATGTTTTTAACCTTTTTTTTTTTCCCCACATCCCATAAAATTAACTATTTTTCCACGTATTGAATCTCGATTTTCATTTTACCTATATTTTTATAATTATACGATGTATTTTTGATTAGGGCAAAATGATTTCATATTTTATTACGACTAAGGAGGGGGAGGGACTTTAAAATATTAAATCATTGATGTGGGAGTGATACAAAGTCTAAATGACCTTGTCTTCTACATCAAATGAAAACACAATGGTGTTTACGGCAAATAATTATGTTTTCTTTACCCTTCATCTTGGTTTTTATTTTTGTTGTTTATATATATATATATATATATATGTTTCATCTTATTACATGTATGTTGCATAAATAGCTACTCGGTACCCTGGAATGGCTTGAGTCCGACAATTGCAGTAATGTCGCTCGCCAGAAATAGGCGACTGTTGCTAGTGAAGGCTGACGAGCAATTTCTCGTCGAGCAATTGCCTGGTGGCTGTTTCCTCACCTCGAAAGTGGGTAGTATTTTTTTATTCTTTTATAATTCAAGCTGAGAAAGTAAAATACAAAATATATAAGTCAAATAATCTAAAGTATCAGTATTTAAAGAGATTCTTACTGTGAACGGTAACCATTGTAAAAGTAACCACTAATCGATACAATTGGGAACTCAATAAAGTGAATTAATCGTCATAAATTTATTATTACTATTATTACAAAAATCTTTATAAAAATACAACAAGAACATACAATTTCATATTTCCCTGAGGCATAGCCTATACGGGAGGATACAGGTGAACAATGGGTATAATTTTTATATAACAGTCAAAACTTAATAAAGAAAAATTAAAAAAAGAGGTCTAATTTTGTTGTATCAGCAACTGTTTTATTATAAGCGCATTATGTGTGTTAAGAGGCTAAATTATGTTTTTCTACATGTTTAGCCTCTTTAAAAATTCATTATATAAATACATTAAAAATAGACGGGAAAAAAAATCATAGACTGAAGAACTGGTTTTGAAGAACGTCTCATTGTGCAAAACGCCTGCACACTATATTAGTAGATGGCGACTTTTGTGGATAAACTAAAGGAGAGAACCGCGAATTAAAGTTCTTATTGGACCTTAAATCATTCAATATATGAAAAATATATTCTGTTTCAAATTATTTTTGCTTCCTTTGCTTGACAGCCTTCTTGAAGTGCTTTTGGATTCGGCTCTTATCTTGGATGTTTCGACATTCAACCTTCACACGTAATGTTCAACCCTTCCATTTATCATCAACAACCATAAATGAGGCATTTTTAAAGTAAAGGCAAAATCAAACCAAACCATCGCTAAAATGCATTTGCTAAGAAAGCCCGTGAAAGCGAAAAAAGCATGTTATGGAAAAAAAAAAAAAAAAATGCATTGCAGGAGAAATTAGGTCGAAATATATTTTTATGTTTCATCCACTTTAACCTGTTCGCTATTTTTACTCCTCGAATTCTGTCATAAAAATTCACGTTTAATAAGTAAATAATAAAACACGAAACTTGTAATAAGAATACATTTCGAATTATGAGTGAGTTAGGCGCTAATTTGTGTGTTGTGAATTTAGAGGATAAAGAGTTAATTTGTTTTAGAAGCTGGGGGATCGAACTCAAGCGATAGAATTTCAGACGATAACGACATTCAAGTTCATAGGCCAGTCAACGTTGTCAAAATTATAAACAAATCAGCGTTCTAGGCAATTGTTTTAAATTTTTCAATTTATGAAAAAAAAACAAAATACTTTTGTTGATATTTCAATTTGACTTTTAAAAACTATCCCAATTAATTTCATGGCTGGTAAAATTTTAAAAGGCCTTAATTATTACACAGTTGAAATTAGACACTATCGTTTTACGGCTGAAGTGTGTGTGGAATAGAGATAAAAGCGTCGGAGTGACGTGACGTTAACATTTTTGTGCACTTCCGGGTCAGCGAGCGACGTTTCCGCGCAATTTACGGGCTAAAAAAGCGACTGTTTTCCTATCTCCGTTTAAAAGTTCCTTTCTTGATAAACTATTCATTATCGGATAGCTGTGCTATCAGCTCCGAAACACGCTTTTTACGGCGTCGGTGCAAAATAACTTTATGGATTTTAATCGGTGCACCGATGAATTCGTCGATTAATATAAATGGAAAATTGCTTCCAAAAAAATTAAATTAAATTTTTTTCTGATTACAGACGGAAAAAATGTTTAATTGTATCTTTTTAAAATATGACACTAGCTTGAGGAGGTAAGTAAGTAGAGCGAGTGCACTGAATTAAGTTTGACTGGAAAATGTTCAAAATTCCTTTAGAAATTTACACCTAAAAATTTTCGTTTCAGTTTCTGGTTCTTCGATGGGACTTAAAAACATTTTTTTCTGAAAATGGTGGAATATTTGTACGCTTGTTAGCTCCATTGGTTTGCTGAAATTCGTTTTTCTTCAGTGGATTTTATTTTCGTTTTCTTTTCTGCTTGTAACTCTAATTCGTAATGAAATAGGAATAATTCTCTTTGCTAAAAGATGTGATACGTTTTATGTTTCTTTTATTTTCCCCTCCTTGCAACCATCATTATGAATTCCGTCCGTCGGTAGAGTATTGAGTTGTTCGCAGGGAAACCTTGTTGGCGCACAGCCAAGTCCTTCCTCTCCTCGCCCGCGCTCAACTCGAACGTCGTTCGGTTCCCTTGGTGATGCATAGCAATAGGCCAGCTGGTTCTGTGGATCCTTTCCAACACGACTGACGAATTAAAAGCCATGAATTACATTTGGAACCTTAGATTAGCACTGAACTCATACCCGTCAAATAGAATCCCTTGTTTGGCAATGTAGTAATAAACACTCGTTCTTTCCAGTACTGTACTATTTACTAGGCAAAGGCTATTACTACTACGCGCAGAGGCTATCTTTCGGTTTCCGTGCGTTCACCGATATGAAAAATTCCATCGGAAACGGATATTGTTAGCTATTTCTGCTATATTTTTTAAAAATATATTAAAGAAACAAGTCTGGTATTAAATTCATATGCGCATACAACATTGTTTGTTAAATATCCTCAAAAAAAATCATGCTATTAAGAGAAATATAAAGCAATTGTTTACATTTGAGTCTTAATGAATTGAAATAAGATAGTGATTGATAAAAAAGGAATAAAATATGTGTAAAAAAAAAAAAAACTTGTTTTTTTATAGAAATAATATGGCTGAGATTTAAAAACAACAGCTCCTTGAACGAGGCTAGAGAGCAACACAGAGGGGGGTGATAGTGACTGTATTGAAGCGCCCCTGCCGAGCATGCTTAGAAATTGCGCATATTTTGCTTCTTTTTTTTTTTATTATTATTATTTTTTTAAAATTGAGAAGACTGAAGGAAGGGAGGAAAGACACCATAAAATATCGTTTATGTATGCATTTGTTTACTTTGTGTAATAATTAAGCGTTTCCACAATAAAGGCGCGTTCTGAAGGTATTGGGTGTTTGATTACGTTTATCGAGTTGGAAAGATTTGATTACTTTTAAATTAATTATGGAAAACATCGTTTAGACATTGAGGCGTAAAGAAATGATCAATTAGAAGGCAAACCATGAATCATCGATATCGTTCGTAACTTCCCCGTTAAACTTCTTTTGAATGTAAACCACGGGCTCTTGGCAATTTAACCTCTTTTATTAGCTTATTGTCCTTTTATAACGTTATTATTAATTGAGAGGTCTGCTAAGTGGCTTATTTAAATAATGCCGATAAACGTTTGCCTTTAAGCAATTCGCTATAATTTAGGGGGATTTTAAACCGACATCGTCTTCAAAAGAGCTTATGAATTTAATTTTTAATGCTACAAGAAAAAAAGTAAATAAAGAATGGCATTTATTGTTTTGTTATATTTAGAAATACTTCGCGTGGAATCTTAAGTTCTTTAGGTAAAAGTTATTGAATTATTTTTTTTTTAAATCAGGGTTAATGGGTTTATTTTTAATAGAATTCGTCTCGAATTAAAAATTCTCGGTATGATCCAAAACCTTTAATCTCAATTCAACTCTATAGAAGGAGAGTTATTAGATTACAAAGCGTTCGAGATCCGCCAATTTGTTACGCCAGTCAGGTGCAATTTATCGTAAATATTGAAAATAATCGATACCCTGATTAATCGTGTGATAATTTTCCATTTTAGGAAAACCTCGTCCAATTCAAATTCTGATTGAAATATTGAATTCAGAACGTATTCGCAGCCATCCAAGCTTCGTCGCTTATACAGAAAAGAGAAAATTTTTTTCTCCCAACCTAATTAATATCATATTTTTTTAAAAAATAAATCTCTTTCCAAAATTAACATTTTAAAATATCCTAATCAACTGTTTCTGATTTTTTTCTCCCCTTTTAATTTTCACTATATTCCGAATTTTCTCTCTCCATCTTCGTTTCAAATTTTTCCATCCTTGCAGCGACTCGAAGTGGTGTTGGTTTGGATGTAAAATCCGAAAAGAAAACTCATTGCCTATAAATTAGAGGTTGAGGCAAAGTGAACGTCTCCGAGTACTCTTGAACTTTCGGGGCTGTCTGACTGGCTGGCAAACGGGGGGAAGAGTGAGCGAGTTGGACGGCCGGGCGCAACCCGTTGTCGGCCTCAGTCCCTATAGAAAGACGCCGTGCGCCAGCGCGTTGTGTTCTTGCTTGAGATGATCGATTATTTCGGAGCCACGGCTAAAAGTAGGTCAGAACGACGGGGAGAGCAAAACCATTCGCTCATTGGTGGAGGAGAAGAAGCCAAACAGACACAGCCGATAAGATAATGTAGTCAGTATAGAGTTGAGAAAATTTTTTTTTTTTTTTGAAAATAGAAAAATTTTCAAAATTATTCATTGAATGAATAAATGTTAAAGCTGACACTATAGGTTTATCAAAAAGTCACGTATATATTTCAATTTTGTACGTTCTTCATCATTAATGAACTTGCCAAGAACGTACTAAAAGCTCTGTGCATACGTAAAGAGAAGTAATATTCAGGGTATATGAACGCCTAATGTTATGAGCGCTGCTTATAAAGAAGATCGTTTATTATTACAGAAGAAACGATGATACTATCGCAATTATATTAAACAATAATTTAGTTTATTGTTATCAAAAATTCGATAAACCAACGCTTCATCTATTCTAGATACGTATAATACAGATAACACTTTCAAATATAACGGGAGCAAATTGAACCGAGTTGAACGTCACTTTAAGCGGTTATTAGATCATAAGCATTATTAGTATTCAAGTAAAATAAATATTTCAAAGTTCGTCTTGAAACGTCTGTTATCACTGAAAGGTCTTAGAGCCGTGGATTTTTCCTTCGTGCTTGGATCATCCTTCCACCCCCTTCCTTCCTTCGCCTTTCTTCTTATTTTCCGCTCGAAGGGAAAGAAAGGAGGAGGAGTGGAGAAATTTTAGAACGCCCTTGCATTTAATCGATATTCGTATTTTGACGACTTCTTTTCAGTTTGTATCTTTTTAAATGAACAATTCATTTCACTTAAATTATATACGTGTATGCACTAGACAACCAAATACACTTCTAAAAACAGAAGTTACTCTCATTACGAAATCACACTCAATTATAATTTTCATATGGAAAATAAACAAAAAATAAATAAACAAAATATTTTTAAACTATTATCGTTATTTTTAACGAAACCTATCTATGCCATTAAATCTTCCAGTCAGAAATAAACTTCCAGCCATTTTATTATGCTATCTTAGAAAATATACTCTTCAATTGAGGGTGTATTAAGAATTACGTAACACTGAAATTTTATTTAAAAAAAAAAAGAAATCATTTAATAAATACAGTATTTACATGAAGTCTGTTATCCCTATTCGTCGAGTTATTTTCTATAAATCATTCAAATTATAATAATTATCTAATGTATTAAAACTCAATGAATGAGATTTGAAGAGCGAATTTGTAATCCAGTCATCAAATGAATACGGACAAGGAAGAGCTCCATCTGAATGGAGAACGCCATACAATTGCATTTTACCTAGGATGCATAATAGGACAAGCAAAAGGGGAAAAGTAAAATTACGTGCATTCGTTTAGCAGCAGCTTCATTTGCTGATTTTGTTTGTTCCATTTTGCTTAACGAGAAAAAAAAATCACGAAATTTTCTAACTGAATTGCAAATGGTAGTTCTTTATGGTGCCTATAAGAAAGAACCCAAGTATAAAGTAATATTAACAAGCAATTTTAAAATACTGAAGACTTAAAAAAATTGAGACTGAGGATATAAATGTATTTATCCTTAATTTGTTTCAATTCAGAATGTTCTAAACTGTGAGATACAGATTCGGATGGTTCTCTTGTTAGTAATACCAGGTTCGGATCGTATATTCTTTCCTCCCTGGTAATATCATGGGAATAAGTTGAGGTAAATTTACTCACATGTATTATTAACGTTTATTTCTCAACTTTCATACATAAAAGAAAATATAATGATAAGAAAATAAATGGACAAAATGGACAATAATGAAAGTTTTTCATTAAAATGTAGAATTTAATATCTGATGGAAAAGAATTTCATTTATTGAAATTGATGCTATTGAGAAAATTTCATTTTTCCATCAGAAATTAATTTCTAAATAACAAATTTAAATGAAACACTTTCATTATTTTCTATTTTGTCCATTTACTTTCTTTTTATTATGTTTATTTTTATATATTAAAGTTGAGAAGCAAATGTTGTTAAATGTTACATGTGAGTAAATTTACCTCATCTATATTTCTATGTTGTTACTAAGTTTAAAACTTCTGAACTTGAAACAAATTAAGAGTAATTATATTTATATTCTTCAGTTTTATTTTCTTTATTTTTTTTTTCAGAATAAAGGAACCGAAATGTTTTCCATTCTTCCGACCAACATTATTGGTGAATGCTACGAAAAGGAAATGCTTAAAATAAAACGTTTGAAAATTTTCTGAAATTGATAACCATTTATAAAAATTGTGATTTGACACGTTTCAAATGTTAGGTTCTTCCTAATTTATTTAAAAAATAATGCATTATATTACCAATCAAAATTATTCATCTTTTATTTCTCTGTCGATTTTAATATCTTTTATTTAATAAAGCCAAAAAAATATTTAGTTAATTAACACCCATCAAAATATTTGCTACAATAAAAAAACGTTTTGGAAAACGACTGAAAACAGGAAGGAAAAAATACCAGACATTTTCAAATGCATCGAAACAGTCTAACGTTGCCTTGGTGAAGGCGACGATTTTTTTTTAAACGTGTATTTGGCATATAGGTCGGGAAAGACTGTAAAAAAAATCCTATCCAGATTTTAAACGCAGTAATGCGATTAACATTGGTTGAAAGCATACATTTTACCACCATAAAGAAGAATGGAAAAGGGAGAGATTCATTGAAGCCGCTACTGTTCGTTGCAGCAAAATCTAGGCAAAAGAGTGAGTTTGTGCTCATAGATAATCAATAAAATCGTTCCCCGTTTGCTTTGGGAGATTTCTGGAATCGTCCCCGAATTCTATTCCTGGGCATTCTAATTACGAATAAACCTGAAGCATAATAGGCTTCGTTTAAATTAGCAGAATGAATGGAATTTTTGTATATGCATGATCGTGATTTTCCTACCAAATGAAAAATATTCGACATATCCAAATCATTGCGAAATATTTCAAGTCTTTGTCTGTTTTTCCTTCGTATAGCATAGGTATATCATACGGGGTAACTGTTAAGACATTTTAGTGAGGTTTTATTAATTCCAATTGAATTAATTTGGTCGAATTATTCAATCAACCAAATCGGTTGATGTAAAGTATATCAACATTCAGAATTTAGAAATGCTTTAAGTTGATAGAACCTGTCTCTCTATTATCATGTTTTGCTTTATATAAATGACAAACATTTCTCTTGACAAATATAGATTTAAAGAAAAGAAAATATGGATTTAGGAAATAAATTAGAGAAGTTCAACATCCGACTTGTTTACTGTTTTTTGTTTTAGCTTTTTATTTTGGTTTTTAATTGCTATATTAAACCATTAGTATCAGTTTTCATTCAGCGAACTATATCATATCAAATTTTTTAGAATTATTAAAGATACGAAACATAATGAAATAAATGTTTATTTGATTAATATTTTTAGCTTATTTAAATATAGTTGAAAACTTTGCTGCTCATCTTGAACGTTAAACAAATTACAAAATCATGGTGTTTTTTAAAGTTTTTATTTCATTACAAATATCATATTATAAAGGATCCAAAATGAATTTTTTTCCACATGACGAAGTATACAATGTTCAGTCAATCACCTAGTATTCAAAATATGCACCTTTGATCGTGTACGAGGAGTTCAATAAGGTTCACCTCGTATTACAGCCCGTGTAGTAAAGTTCAATAAAGTGCTGGAAAGTTCTGGAGTGTCGATTGAGGTGTTCCCATAGATTTTCGACTGAAATCAGATTTCGAACCACCCATGGACAGTCTTCAATATACTAACAGATTGCACTTAAAATTACAGTATTTATTTAAAAGATGCAAAATTTTCATGTTAGAATTTCACAGAATGTCTCATTATTTTGATTATTGTTTGAATTTTTGGGTTTTGAGGAAGACACGTGAAATATTATTGAAAGAAATACAAATTCAAATATAGGGTGCAAAAACTCTAGTTTTTCAAGTGCTTGCTTTAAAACTAGTTCTTCAAGGGAAGACGCGTATGTGATTTTTTAGAGCATCTATTGGTCATCGCGAACGTTCTGCAGGGCTTATTCCACTATGAATGTCACAAAAAACTTCACGGTCGCGTTGCTCGAAGTTTATTTTGCAGATAAACGTTCTCAACGGTGAGTCCAATTATTTGCAATCAATTTGTAGCCATGCTTGAAGGGAATGAACGCATTCCAACAAAACACACCACGTCCAAAGATACAACGGAGGTGTTCCGTGAGTTCTTCGATGTTCATCCATTATCGATACATCTCTGGTTATCTCACTCGTCTGAATTGAGATCTTTAGATTGCTTTTTAAAGAAAAATTAAAGAAAAGTGTGTATTGCAACAACCACAATGCTGCAAGATTTGTCGAATAATATTAGGAGAGCCTTAATGGACGTATTGGACAGGAAAAAGTATTCACCAACGGTTTGGTCGTAGGGTGAATTTGTCTTTTCAATAAAATGGACATGATGAAAACGTCTGGCATCGAAGAATAGTACAACTTTTAGGCAGAAATCACCGAGAAATTGTGGATAAGACCATTGAATACGAGTAGGAAAATTGGTTCCTTTATTTCCAAATTGTACTCGACTACTGACTGACTCTTAGTAAAGTTAGGAACCAAAGAATAAAGGCTTCGCGTCAGAGGTAAGCTCAGTGGTTGCGTGATCGCCTCTGATGCCCGAGGACGACGAGGATTTTTTCAGGGTGAAAATCCTGAGATCACGCACTTCCTTCGCAAAGGAAGTAAAGCCAGCTGCACGTTAAAGAACCCTTGCGAGGCAAATTTTGCGGCCCCTATAACGCCGTTCTGAAATGGCCATAGCAGTTGAAAAGGCCGTTAATACCAAACAAACCAAACAAACCAAACAAACCAAACAAACCAACAGTATATGCTGAAATATCTTTTTCACTTACTGAAATGACACATAGTGTATGCTCCCCATTTCAACGAAACTTCTAACGCAGTCGATATGGCTCGTAGAGAGCTTTTTGTCCTCGGAAAGAGTACAGTACCTAGCAGTATTTCCAGATCTCTACGAGGTCGTTATGGCTTTGTCCCAAACCTAACACCGTATAATGTGTTGGAACGATAGTCCTTCCATGATTCTACAAAGGAAATTGAATATAAATACATAAAGAGGAAATGCCTATGATATTGCATGCTCATTTTTATGTTCTGACGACAAATCGTCGAAACATCAACACCTGATTATCCAGAAACTTCATACTCTGATGATGTTTGTTAAGTGGGACAAAGGTATTTAGAGCTGCTCTATATAATTTTAATGCTGTGCATTTTATTCCTTATTTTACTTTATTTGCGATTGGTCTGTGATAGAGCCGTAAAAGCCATGTCTATCTATAGGTAAGTGGCCATTGCCACTTTTTAAGGGAGATGGTACTGAGCGTTGGAAATTTTTGTTTTTCATCTGTATAATAGCAACTTTGAACTTTCTGACTATGATCAAGATAAAAACCTTAGAATCATGAAATTAGGAATATGCTTTCAGAAATTTTAATTTGGGCCTTATGAGTTATACATTGTAATGTGAACGTAATCTCTGTAAAGGTTAGTTTCCAAGCACTACCCATCCAATCAGGCATATTTCACTGTGTTCATGTCATTTATCTCCCAGAAAATTTTGCCAAGTGTCAGATATACGCGACAACAACTCGAAATTAATGGATATAATACACGATTAGTGTAAACGGAGATGCTTTTTTAACATTGGGGTTCATGGAAACAATACTGAAGGAACAAACTTTAGGGGATGATTCCTCACAAGAAAAAAATATCAACAAAAAAAAATATCAACTTGTATCCGGAAATGCATAGTTTCTATGAAAATCTCAGTAATTTTATGCACATCATACCCCCATAACAATACAGAAAGTGTTTTTTTTTCTGTTGCAGAATTACTTTTAAGTGATCGTCATGTAGCGGAGGAACAATGGTCCGGTATTCATATCAGGAATAAGGCGAAATGGTCTTCACATACGGAGAAGCACACGGGAATGGTTGAGAGGCCTCAAGGATGTACCAAGAAAAGTACCCCGTCAGACAGCACCATCCAAATCACAAAACGAAACATTTGGGTACAGGCTGGAATATTCGAACGAGCTGCAATTGTGCTCTTGGTAAGCTCAGTTTGAAGAAGGTGGCTCCTACCGTTAAAGTAAGTTCGGCCTACTTCGACCCAATTTACCATCACGAAATTCCCCCATCTCTACGGTACAGACGCTCATCGAGTACATATCCACATGGATAAGGCGTCGAGCAAAACCTCACGTTTTTCACTGGCTTGAAGTGCAGAAAAAAGAAACAGGAATCGAAATCGAAATCTCATCCATTCCGGTTAAGTCCCCTGACGCCTCAACCTTAAACTTCTGTGGCTTTGGACTCTTTATAAGAGAGCTTGGAAACGTCCACCCACAACGCTGAGAGGCTCAGGAAAAGTGTGCGAAGGGTGTGAAGCAACATCCCCTTTGTAATGCTTTGATACAGTAGAAATGCGATGTCGAACCATTGTCCATAATAGGGGATATCAAATTGAACACAACAGTTGGTGGAGGAATGGTATCTCGAAGAGAAGCTGAAGGTCAAAATAATTCAATTTTAACCGCCTCAACCCTGAAATCGTCTTTCACGAGGCTATACAAGAACATTGATGCACAGAACATAGCAACTTTTGGATTGAATATCTACGCACACTCAAAAACATTAAATAACAACGAACCTACAAATAAGTACTAATTGTCACGCATTTTATTTGAAATATAGCAAAGTGCGCCAAAATACGATAACAGAGATGGGACGGGAGACGAGATGTATAAATAAAGTCTTTTAATGAAAGACTACTAATCAAATTTCAATTCCCCCCCCCCCCCCCCCCACAATTCAGCTAATCAATTTCTTAGTGAATTATAAATCATAAAGCAGATTTCAAAATCATTAAAGTTAATTATTAATATACGTGGAAGCGTTTAGGATGAATTCGTTCTCTTTCCCAAATGCGCTCGACGCAATGCTACATGGCTTGTCGGACGCTATCGCTGCAAGTGAAGTGGGATGAAAGCCTCGTCCCCGACCGTCAGAAACCGGCCACCACTAAAGGGTTTGTCGACCGGATGGAGGTAACTGCAAAAAAGGTGCAAATTTACAGAAACATTAGTAAAAATATTTTAAAGTATACTTTCAAGAATGATGTGTGACTACCACATGTCGCGACGCCGCTCACCAAGCGTGGCAAGCCTACCTGGGCCCAGGCGACGTTACCAGCTGAGAGAAATTCGCACGTGTGACAATGAGGTTCCTTTATTCCATCCGAGATGAAAATTGTAGAAGTAAGTGTTCACGATTCTTCCCTGTTGAATTCGCTTTGGTGATTTGCCGCAGATGTACCAAGCGTTGATGAATCAGAGTTCCAACTACTCACTGGAAACACCTTGGCATAGTCTGAGAAAATAGAATCAGTCGGGAGAATTCGTGCACTCATAAAACAGTCATGAATATCACCAATAATTTCATTAAAACCAGTAGAGGGCGTCAAAACCTTATTAAAGTCAGTTTCATTAATGTTATTAATGTCTATAGATAAATTAGCGGTTAAGTTACTTGTATGAGAGATAGGCGGGCAATCTTCATTATACTCTCCTTCTATAGCCGCTGTTTTCAGAGACGAATGCAGGAGCATCCTGTCTGCTTGTTCCGCTTTCCCTGGTGCATGCTTCCGTCGACCAGCATATTGCCTGCGAGATGAGCCTAGTCGATTCCTGACTATCTTTGCCTTGTGATTCTTTATGATCGATGAGATTTGATGATTCCACCCGTTGCCTTCAATTGTGTCATGCTGAGGTGAAGCAACATAATCAAAGTCTCTTTGAAATAGATTCATAAAGTTCGAATAGCATTGCTCACCGCCTTGTTGCGTCGAACGGTCATCACAATGTCGTCGGGAATATTGCAGAACTCCTTTCCTTCCTCGGGGCATGGAAGATGCATTCCGTCTCCCATTATCCTCGTCGAGTTCTCTTTTATTTTGAAATTTCCCGCTGCTCATTTGCATCCCCCGTTTCTTAGCGAATGGTGAAGCTTGCTCACTCGTCGCTCGTCGGTCGAAGCGATCGCCATCCACGCGGGTGAGACAGCGGGACTGACGTCTTCTATTTTCTTCAATAGAAGATGTCACCTCACGTGACTTGCCCTTCACTTGCTTTTTACGAGGTGACACTAATTTTCCCCAGCGTTAATGCATGACTTTCAGTAAAAAGGCAATCATTGAAGACACTTTTGCATTTTGGCTTTATGAATCTGAGGCGAAATTAATAAAGTACAGTTCGCTCTGTTACTGTTTTTTATTCTGGGAACCCTCAGGCATTTACGAGATACATCGTTCCAGTAAAGTGCGTAAATTAATCCGCATATCGCCGCACATTAAATGTCTTGAGAAGATTTTTATCTCAATATGTCGCATTATTAACTTTATACTGTAGTTTCTGTTCTGTTTTGTGTTCTATCTTGTGCAATTTTTTATCTAATTAAAATAGAAAAAATTATCAATCAAAGTCTCATGTCATTTCGTGTGAATGAGCACTTAACAATTCTGCTTTCATTAAATTCAGTTACCTTGATCAATGATATGTAAAAGAAAATCATATGAAAAGTCGCCCCTGGCTGTTTTGAAGAGTCGCCTGATGGCTTCTTACTTTCGCTTCACTATACTGCTGAGTCGGATGGCTCAATAGCGCAAGGGGAACATGAAAGTTGCGCTTATTGTATATTTGTTCTCATCTCTCTATTCAATTTCATCTATAAAATATAGGATAGAATATTCCTTGTTTTAAGAAATTATCGATATTTGCACAAAGAGTATATATATGAGGGAATTCAAAAAGTAACTTTAATAGTGTTTGCAGGAACAATAATGTCATCGCCCATCAGCCATACGTGTACGAGCCAATATTCTTATGAATTAATAGAAATAATCAAAAAAGACTTCGTCAAACGAGGATATACACGGAGGAGCCATTACATTATGACTACCTGTTTAATACGACATAGGACCACCTTAAGAAGTCTTAAGATGCTGTTAAGTAATCTGAGGTATCTGGCCCCAGGCGCTAATCAGCTGGCCCTCTAGTTCCCATACATTGCGAGGTGGTATCCGTCCAACTGTGCATTCGGGTACTCCAGCAGTTTCTGTGGAAATCAGCGTATCCGCACTCGACCGTCCTCGTGATTGACCAGAAAACGTGACTCGCTGGACCAAGGAACTTTCTTCCGGTCCTCTATAGTTCAATCGGTGTGCTCCCTAGCCCAGTGTAGGCGTAGTTGGCGATGGCGTGCCATAACCGCAAATACTCGTCTGGGGCGACGGCTACGAATGGTCTACACAGAACGCCATGCTGGAGGAGACTACTGGATCACCACTGTTGTAGCTGTTGGTGATTTGGGCCACTGTACCCCTTCGTTCACAGCGAACAACGCGTACTAGTCTTCACTCACCTCTGGAATCAATTCACTGTGGACGGTGAATCTCCATCCGTACACCACTTTTGATAGATACAATGACTGCACATGAACAGTCACAAAGGCGCCATTTCAGAGATCGACATTCCGAGGTGCTTGGTCGTTACGATTTGTCCTTTGTCGAATTCTGGTAAATCTGCTGCTTTTCCCATGCTGCAGCCGAACGCACTACATTCAGAAACTCAGTTCACTGACAGTTTTTATACGCCTGCATGAGCCGCGTTTGCGCCGTAGATTTGTCTCAGGGCGAGCCATTACTCTAAGGTTGAGGTGGCCATAAAAGCTCATCAGTGTATATTTTATTAAGGAATGGCACTGCTTTGCTTAGCATGCTCTTATTCCTAAGTCCCCTATCTCACAGTAAATGTGATGAGTTGCGAATAAGTGTCTGAAGATGATAATAGATCGAAGTGAGCTTGTAGATTTAAATCTTTTGGATTATTGGATCTGGGGTCATGTGAAAAGCTAATTGTACTCATTTGACATCGATTCAGCAAATCCAAAATGTACTAGAAGTGCATGTAAGGATTCGCAGCTGAATTCACAGAATGTACCCGTATTGCCTGAGACTTTCTCCCCCTTAGTTTGCTCTGCGTTGTTCGTCCCAAAATATTTGGCCATCAATTTTGAAATACATTTATGCACAGGATATATATATATATATATACAGGGTGTTCCATAAGGTTCCATACATAGGAAAAATAAACATTTTTAATGAAAACCATTTTTATTTATGTAATATGCTCTACATGACTGCCATAGTTTTGAAAACACATTTCGATGTGTGCCCTAAAATATATAAAATAAAATGATTTTCATAAAAAGATGTTTATTTTTCCTATGTATGGAAACTTATGGGGCACTGTAAATACCGAAGACGTCGTAATTTTAAGTGATAAGACTATCTCTCAAGTAAGTGGTTTAGTCAACACCTGCAGATTGCAGGACTAGAAATTCACCTTCTTCCCTGCAACAGAAACAACCCAAAGAAGGTGTTTTGCGACCTCAACAAAGTAAAAGTGTGACGGCCTCTTCTTCATCATGGAGATACACCATATAAAAATATCGTGTATCCTGATGTACTTCAACACTTGCGCATTCTGTCATTAGACGAAGATGACCAAGAAGGACACATTCACGCACAGAGAGACCTACCTTCTCTAGCTGGGCGATGTCTTGTTGAAACGCGAAGCGTCTTGTAATCCCGAAGCGCGGCGAAATGTGGTCTGAAACAGCACAGTGATAGTAGAATGTCTTCAGTATATTGTTGTGCTGTGAAGGTCACAGAGGACTAACAAATAAAAAGGTACCCTAGATTATAAAATGTGGCATGTGACATTAAGAGCACGGGAATGTCCTACAAAATTTTGATCATTTGCATTATCCACTCGAAAGGTATTTATTTTGTGAAGTAAAGTTTTATCCCAATCGGTTCATTTTTTTCGGGATGCGTTGACATTTTTTTCAAAGACTGCGCATTATTAGTGGAAATTGAGGCTGATGGGGGAAGACCCTACTTTTCTTATAGACATTAACATATTTAAACAAGCATGATGAAATTTATTGCATATAAAATAAGTACTGCTTATTGGTTCACGATTCATCTCATTTATGTATGTTTTCCCCAACAATTACTTTTGAGTTTATGACTCCATTTTGAGTTGTGAATTCACAATTAATATCAAATGATTATTTAAATTTATTTATCCGCTCTCATTTTTCCCTTTAATTTTTGAAATATCTTGCATTCAGAACCAAATGATATAATGAAGAGAAAATTGTGATTTGTTCCTATCAGAATTTATAATATTATTCAGATATATATCCTCTGGGGTATAGATTTATAAACTACTGCTTTTATTATATTTACATTCTTTGAAATTCAGTCGTTTTACAAATTTAACCCAATAGTTTCATTCAGGGAAAAATTTGATAAGAAGGACCTTCCAAATGCTTACTGATTGTCATTCAGCTCATTCTTAAGAACAAGATATTAAAAAATAATAATAATTTACTTTCTATAAGTTCCTTTAATTTGAACAAACATTTTTCTGAAATAAATGAGAGCAATACAACTTCTTAAATTTCAGAAAGTTTGTATAAACGCGGTTTTTATATCAGTCGCTAAACCAATTACATGTTGAAATTGCCTTCACTAAAATAAAATATTCTTCATATTATGGCAAGGAAAAGAAACATAAAAACAATGTTTAGATTATGATTGCAATATGGTAAACGTTTAAGTTAATCAATAGCATCTACAAGTTCTGTCTACACAAAAGTTGATTTGGACTTTTTTTTGTGTAGGAATCTGAGTTGGAGGTCTCAGTGGTTCCAGCAAGGAAGAAACTCTTCCTCCATGAGCTCGAGTACGTTGTCGTCCCATGTTTTTGTTATGTCACTGTCAAAACAATCTTGTTTTGTAAATAATCACAACAGAAAATAATCAAGCTGTAATTAAACTTATGTTAACTTTTTTAATGTAAGCTGCATCTCGTTTCATTTGGGCTTGGAGTTTGCTGGGTTTTTTTTTTTTCTCTACATTGTTGTTACACCTGAAATGATTGCCTTAATTGCTCATGTCTTCCTCTATTGAACTCTCAGTACTTGGATTCAATTACAGCAATTTTGATCTGGGCATTTTTTTCTTTTATTTTTTGTTAAGTATAGTAATTATACTCTCAACTAAATTTAAAATATTATATGCAGTTATCTTGTTCATGCTTGCGTTTGCGTTAACTGTTTATAAAATCCATATAAAGGAAGTTGTTTAGTTATATAACTTAATCAATAACTCTTTCACGTTAAATGGTACGTATCCTTAGAAATGACATCCCAATTTGCGTATTTTGTTTTCGTGAACCAAATACGACATAATCAGGGACTCGGCTACTGCTGGAGCACCTTCTTGACTCAAGTCGAAGCTACTCCTCCCCTCACCTCCTTATTTTTTTTCCTTCTATTTTTCGTTTAATCAATTTAATAAGAACGCATTTTCAGTTCTATTTTAAACCTCTTATTTCCACCCGCAGCTAAAAAGCCTGCATTTGAGCAGAAGATAGTTAATCAATTGAAAACAATGAGTTTATGTTTAATGGTGATCCCATTCTTTTTACTTCGCATTCCATTCTCTCAGTCTTTCGTCGGCCTCCATTGCCATTGAGTGAAAGAGGAAATCCTTTTTAAGGAGTTTCCCACCAGCGACTCTCCATCAAACGTGGCCCCGATTGTTCTTGTGCCATTCACCTCAACTCGTATTCACTGGGAGGGGGTGTCAGCCTGTATGTATGTGTATATGTGAGTGTGTGTGTGTGTGCGTGTGTGTAAGCACCTAGAGAAGGAGGGGGTGATGACGAAGACCCGTTCCATCTTCACGTTGGTTGGAGACCCAGCGCCGGTCCAAGTTCAGTCTCACCTGAAAGGCTTTACTTCTCCATTGCCCTTTCATCGATCAAAGATTATAGTCGGGGAGAGTGAGGAGGAAAAAATTCACCGTTTCATAATTTTCGCTTGTAAAGTAATTTCTTCAGAGCATAGAAAGAAAACATATTTCAGTTTAATTTTCCCCTAAAACCTGGTTTTACCCCATTCTCTTTTCAAACTGCAAAATATGTAATTATGTGTTAATAAGATATGCAAAAAAAAAATATAGAAAAAGTAAAAGACAAAGTGCACCTTGTTTATTCCACATCGGATTAAAACAACTCTCCAGTTCACATTAAATGTAATTTAAGATGAGCTATAAAGCCGAAGAACTATTGTAATGGAATGAAATTCGATTGGAGGGTGTGATACGAGTTTTGAATTTAATCACTCGTAAGAAAGATTGTTTTCTGGCTTAATAACTTGGAAGTTAGAGTGGTAGGGGATTTCATTCATTAGCTACACGGCTAGAAGAAAATAGAAACAGAATTTTCTTTTTTTGGGGTCAGAGTAATTATTTTTTTATTATGGCCTGAGCACAAGCTTGATGAATTATTATTAAGTTAAAAGCGCAAACTTATAAAAAATAATTTATGTAATTAAAAAAAAAAACACCCAAGTTAGGATTCAGATTTATTTTTGAAGATTGTATTTGTTTGAAGAAATAATGCTTCTGTAATTTAATAAACAAAAAACATCATTTTTGACCACTCTTCAAAGATGTCTTCAGCGCCTCTTTTTAAATAATTAGATGCATCGCATCTTTAAATGAAAAAAAAAAAACTAACAACAACAAACAAACCAAACTACATCTTCATTTGCAATATTCTATTTATCATAATGATAATGGCGAGTTAGGGAGCCTTATCTTATCGCAAATAAAACAAGACATTCAGACAAATAACAAAACTGTCTTCATTAGATTCCATTAAATGCTTGTTACCTTTATGCTAATTAAGACTACCACAGTTGTAATAATCTTTTAAATACAGCATTCCTTGAATGAATGTTTTGCTGATGTAACAAGGCTTGCCCTAATCCCGTATTATCTTCATTTGCTGCTTTTTTTTTTTTTACAGCTTCTGTGTTCAGAATGCCGTTTCGAATAAGAAGGCGTTGAAAATTATTAACCAACCATCGTTCTAATTCAAAATGAAAATAAACTCTTTTCTGTATGTTTGTCAGTTTTTAATTTAAAAAAACGTAAAATGCGAATTTTTATTTATTTATTTATTTATTTATTTATTTATATATTTATTTATTTATTTATTTGTTAGTCATTTGTTATTTATTTAGTCTAAATGTGTTAGAGTTTAGTATTTAAAAGACCTAATAACGGACGTGCCAGATAAAAGCACAGTTATCTCCGCTACCGGGTATTATCTCTCTTAAATAGAATTTTATGTCGAATTAAAACTGATAATCTTATTTAAAGTTACAGTGTATATAATCTGGCTGTGCCTAACATATGGTTAAAGCATAAAGAAAATTTCAATGGCAGGACCTGTTTTCATTTTCTTTGCTGGCTAATGTTATTTTCGCTTGACTAACAACTGTGCAAACATTTGCATAATTTAACTCGTATTCTTGCATCGTGTAGCCGTAGGGAAATGCGAATATGATTTGCATTAAACGCCCGAGATCAACCATTCAATCGGATTGCTGAAGTTGTCGAGAATTATTTCAAGAGCTACGCCTTCTTTCTTAAGAGAAGCTAAAGCTAATGATCCTAATAGCGCGTTCAGCAATCTGAATCAGAATTTGACAAAACATTTATATATTAGAGCCAAAAAAAGTTTCAGTCTAAGTAAATAAAACACTTTTTTTGTAGGAAAAGTTTTGTTTTTTATTTAATAATGTATACTCGTGCCTTCATGTCTCTGCATTAAAGTATGTGATAATTCATTAATATCTGAAAGCTGTTAAAAAATTCTTCTTTTAATATCGTTCCTAGATTTTCGTTACGATTGCTTCAATGCCTCTGCATAGATAAAAAATAAGCCCTTCATTTGCTTCTCATTTTAGAATAAAAAAATTCAACTGGAGGTTACGAGTACAGTGATCTCATTTTTTCTTACTCACGTAGCACCACAATGGATGTATGAGTAGGAGCGTTGTCATGAAAAAGGTATCGGTCCCACTGGTTAATGCGGGCTAACGCTTTTCTTCGTTGTACAAGCGTTTCATTGGCTTCTTCCTAATTACGAATATAAGTAAAAACCATACATTCTTCTGTATGTAGAGTAGAAGCCATACATTCACTGTTTATCCTTAAGGAAATATTTCGTAATGAATTGGCTTCAGGGCAAAAAGCATTGAGCAGTGTTTTGACGCATGACTTTCCTAGTCGTGTCTCATTAGGACTACTCCAAGCTCGTTGATCTTGATATAGTGCATCTCGTTAAATTTTTTAAAAAAATATTTCATATGTTACGATATCATTTGAAAAAATAATAACACCCGGTTTTTCCTTTCATAACGGAAGTAAGACACAAACGAGAAGAGACAGGTATAATTTTCGCTCAGTTTGTTTGTATGTTGTAGGAGTGTCCTGAGGAATTGATTTAAAATTCAATACCTACTGAAAAACTAGGAACCCAAAGCGTGTTAATGATTAAATAATGGATAATTAATAACGATTGCTTAATTTTAAAAACTAAATAATTCTTGCTAGCCACGTAGAAAATGGGTTTTATATGATTTAGTACGTGGTATTTCGTAAGCATTTGTATTATTGTTTATTGAAGTCTGTTTTCCTATTGCTTTCAGAAATGTTTGATCAGTTCCGTCCATCAGCTTCGCCAACTGCATTCAAAAATATCGTGATCAGTTTAGCGTAGTCAAATTATCGTTATCAATTTTTCGTGATCAGTAGTCAAATTTAAAAGTCAAGAAATTTGACGGGCTTTTCTTAAACCAAACAAAAAATCATTTTGGAATTGCTGTTTAAATTAGTTTTCCAGTTTGGAATTTGTTATGTAAGAGTGTACATAAGCCACTCTTTAAGGAATTATTTCAACTTGAGATATACCTTAGAAAACTAATTCTGATATTACTGATTTTTGCTGTTTAATTTAGCTCCATATATTTAATTTCTGTAAATTCCCTCCTCCTCACACTGGTGCTCCCTCTTTTTTTTTTTTTTTTTTTAATAGAATTACGACGGTTCGAACAATACGTCGATTATTGAAAGTTCGAAAACCCGAAAGAATCTTTAATTGCAAAATGTCCAATGGCAACAAAGTTTATTGATGCGTGAATTTCGACTTAAGACGAGGGAAAAGACTGCATTTATAATAAAAAGAAAAAAAGAGAGCCCAAGTATTAAGCAATTTTTAATGGTGTTTCAGTAAAGTTCTTCTAGTCGGACTTTTATTTTTAAAGTACGTATTTAATCAAAAGAAACAAATAAAAATGTTTATTTATTTATTTGTTTATTTATTTATTTATTTGTTTGTTTGTTTATTTATTTATTTATTTTTATTGCATTACCGTGATTACCGTGTTCTGGTCCTTATGAACCACTGAAATAGCGTTGTATTTCATCAAATTATTTATACAAACAACAAAAGAAAAAAAGTTAAATTCATTTGGAAATTTCTCACATTTTAGCCGACTTTCGAAACATTTACGTACATAAAGAACAACAAACAACAAAATTTCCTGGGAAAGTTTTAGAAATGCCGATCTTTAAGAATTGTTAAGCTTTGGGCAATCTTTATTACGAAAAATGCATTTTGAACTGAATGCCAGAAAATGGATGTCTCCTTTTTTTTTTTTTTTTTTATTTACATACGCATGTGCATTGTTGATAAACTTATGATTTTAATTAACATTAAAATTTATTCTGGCGTAAATGACCTCTCACCATCTCAGGGAATTCCTAATGACAATTTTGACTGATCTCCCATCAATGCAGGAATTCTTTTTCTAATTTCTTTTTTATTTTTTTTTGTCCTTCCTCTTTGGCTCGCAAACCCTTGAAGGAATGGAGATAGGTAATGGTGAGAAGGCAGGCAGGCAGGCAGGCAGGGAATCTTTTCTGTCTCCCCCTTTCCACCATTGACGAAGGAAATCCTTTTCCATTCAATGCTTTCCAGTATTTCCACGTCGGCAGTCAACGCCACCTCACCAACTAACTTGACCTCGATACCTGGGACAGAATCATTTTGCAGGGGTGAAGAAGGTTCCGGCCGATGCTTTTTAAAAGGTGCCTTTTTATTTTTCCTCATGCTTTCAGTCCGTTGCAGAAGGAAGAAGAGGAAGTAGTGAAACGCCTAAATCCAGTGATTCACAATCTTAAAGCTCTGGAGAAAATCGCACCAACCGCACGGTTGAGGTGAAATTACTCCAGTCTCGCAGGCAGGTCCGTTTCTTCCCGGTTGGACTTTTTAAGCAGCGAATTTATTTTTATGCCTTTAGAGAAGCGGGGAGGAGGAATTGGCAATGAGTTTTTTTATTCTATTTTTTTAAAACAAAAACAACAACTACAAAAATTGAGATTAATAAAATAAATAATAATTCGAAATCTAACGTGGATGTTCTATAGGAAAACGCCTCAACGTGGATTTATCTAATGTGGATAAAAAGGGGTTGGGAATTTGTCTGTGTTTTCTTGCTAAAAAGTAAATTTTTATTTTTCCGTCGGTGATGTAACCATCTATTGTTTTTTTCCCCCTTCCTTCTTCTATATAATGTATAAATAGCAGCATATTTTACAAAAACTAGTTATATATGTTTATTTGTACACATTATTAAGTGTATGAAAAACTTATAAAAATATAACGTAGTTTTAGCTTGCAAAGAAACAAATTATGGAAGAAATGGAAACGGGAATCCAGGTTTCAAAACAGAAACATCCGTCATTTTTCAGCTTCCTCTCCACACATTTCAATTATCAGAATTCTCTCTCTCTCTCTCTCTCTCTCTCTTTCTCTCTCTCTCTCTCTCTCTCTCTGCCTCTCTTTTTAAAAATAAACTAAGTCATTTTCAATTTATATTATTCATTGGAGGAAATCCAACGCGTTCACTTAACATATTGTGCCTAGTTGTTATGAATGTTTTCTATGACGAATCGTACAATACGGTTTCAATGATCTATTTTTACGGATGTTACACTTCAGTTATGCAGTAGAAAAGAGAGAGAGAGAGAGAGAACGGACTCGGCAGGCAAAACGGCGGTTTCCCCATTTGAGCGTTTCTGCGCTTCTCATCGATTTTTGATTCCATCAATGGGAAAGAGTTTTATTCACAATGGCAGCAAGTTCGTGAAGTGCAATAGTCCAAGAGGGAAAAATTAATGCTTTCTTTTTAATATAATAAATCTCCAAATTCTTATATAGTTGGAGCAGAGAGTGAGAACGGAACGTGCTCTATTCGTTAGGTCGATTCTTTTTATTGTGACACCCTTAATATTTAATTAGAGTGGGTGGGGAAATGGAGCCGTCGATGGGAATCGCACTTGTTCGGCCATTAAGTAAAATTTAAATGGTTGTTTATGTTCACTCTACAATTCCCGCTTACATAAAACAACTTCGTTGCTCATCGAGAAAAGGAAATCAATATAGCGGAGAAACAAATACGACTGAAAGCGATAAGTTTAAGATAATAGGACATATTTATTAACCTTTCAAGAAAATCAAGCTCGTTTAGGGGTTTCCACAAAAGGAGAGCTCTAATTACAATTAGAAGTTAGAACTGGAAAAGTAATTCCCATTTTAAAAAAAATAGCGTTTCTGTTATATTCTAACTGCCTGGTAATGACATTATCAAGCTTTGTTTCATATGTCGAAGGCCTATCAATTAGATACTGCATTTTGAGATATAATACCACTTACGAGCAAATAACTTCACAATTTTTTAATTAATTAATTCACTCTTAACATTTCTCTTCCACAGGGAAACAGGAAAAACGCTGCATATTTTCTAAGAAAAATCTCTCATCATCACTTCCTTTACATGTTTACACAGAGAAACTTATAAAAACGGAACATGCATTATGCAGAGTTTATACTATTGATAACTGAAAGTAGATGTAGTGATGATGAATCATTATCGACAAGTCACGAAATTTTTATTTATGATTTTCTCCCTTTAACTGCGCAGCAATTACCAAAAGAAAAATTAACAATGCATTATCGCTTCATTCGATGCCGCATAGAAAAAAATAACGCTGAAAATATGTAATACTATAAAGCATCCTCGATTATGTATTAAATTATTTTTCTACTTTCAAACGTGTTATACATTTAAGCACTCGTTACATAAAATTAATTCCCTTTTTAAAAGTTTATGAGATCGGACCTCTCCCCTTTATAACCTCTTCGTGAATCCCGCATGGCCTGATTATACAGGCTGTTATGTGGGAAACTTTTGAAGAAGTGATAGAAGACCTAAAAACAAGCAATAAATGCCATATAAACGTGTGGTCTGTTTCGTTATATATATATTTTAATTACAGGTGCTTTTATCTTTTACAGGTTGGAGCTGTGTTGCGGTTTTGTAGTCAAAGCCATCTGGCAATTTCATAAACAAGGGATTGTGGAAGATTGTTGTTGAGCTATTCAGTGTAGTTGTTTTTGTAGTCAAAATGCAATATTCCAATCAAGAAATAACATATGCGCGTTATGTATTCTTACCCAATTGCAATGTGAACGAATCAAAGCGTTTGTATGTTGACAATTTCCTAACAGACCTTTACCCAACAACAAGACATCCCAGAGAATGAACGTGCTTCCGACCTTAATCATTAGATTTTTATTTATGGGACCATTTAAAAGCATTCTGTATTCAAGAAATCATGTCTTCAAAGTGTCAGGAGATACGGCAGAGATCTGAAGTATGAGAAAGAGCATGTGTTTGAGCATGGAATTTTTTAACAAACATTTATAAAATAAGATTTACCTGGCATTTAAAAATTAAGGAAATTTGTTTGTCATTAGGTCCTCTATCACTTTCCTAAAGGTTTCTAACATATTTGTTAATAGCCTGTATATACAACATGTCCAGAAAAACGACTATGATTTAATTAGTTCATATGATTACCAGAGTCTTCCACTGCCATTTTTGCTTTTAACTCTTACTACTTTTATTCATAAAGGACAAATTGCTGAAGTATTTCTCAAGAATGAGTTTAAAATAAAACAAAATAAAAAATAAATTTTAAAAGGTTTAAATATTTTCAATTAACACGCTATCTAGCTTTAGGTTCTAAGTGCACCAAATTTGATTAAGTGAATAAGGAGTGCTAATCGTTTGCTAAAACAGTTCATTGGACGCAGACGCAATAGCGACAATTCCACAACAATTTAGTTATAAATCGATTTTGAATCTGTTAAATGACAGTTTTTTCCGTTAGATTTAATGTAATTCTTCATTAGAATGTCTATAAAGCGAGACAGCCTACGTTTTTGGCGCTTAATTTTTTTCAAGAAAAATTACTTCTTTTCGATGATAGTGTTGAGCTGTTCTCAATAAACGATAATGCTGTTAAGCTATAAAGTGCACGAAACTATTCAGACACTTATAAATTCGAATTTTAATCTTATGGTTATATAAATTACACCATTGGAAACCAAAAAGCAAAATGCTGAGAACGTTTTATATTTGTCGAAATGCGCCTGCGAGAACGTTTCAAATCGTCTTCCCATGCTAAAAAATAGGAGAGTCGCACTCGAGGCGCACATCCCAAATTTCTGCTTATGAATAAAGTCTCGGAAATAGAGCATTTGTGACTATAATTGCGAACTTAGGCCAGTAATTCTTTGCATTTTATAATAAAAAATGACAGGAATTTTCCATCATTTTATCTTGGTACTGAACGAAAAGTTCTCATGCTGAAGCTATGGTCCAAGATTCTTTGTTTGCTTGGTAAAAGTCATCACAGAAAGTTTGATTTTAATCGGAAGATTAATTTTAGAAACTGGTAAAATCTGCTTCTAAAGAACTTCAAGAATATGCAATAGATAGTACAGATGGATGAATATCAAGCAGGAAAAATCACTATTACATTGAGCACCCAATCTGGTTGATTGCAGATCCTTTTATATAAATATACGCAAATACTATATACAGGGTGAATACAAAAGTCTGAACCCCCCTTTTATTTTTTGAACCGAAGCAGATATGTCAATTTTGATGAATCCAATGAATAGGAAGTTGAGGGTGGCCTATCCCATGGTGCACTTTTCATCATCCCAAATATGCAAATTAGGACACATTCAAAATTTACCTCAAAAACCGTAAGGGATAGAGAAAAAACCCAATTGCAAACTTGTTCAGCATAAAAAAACAAACAAAACAAAAAAAATCATCCAAATCGGACCAACCAATCACCCACAATCACGTGGTGAACTGTTGGTAGCTTACAAATAGTCACACTGCACAAACAAGTTACTTCAAACAGTTTAAAAAAAAAGTTAATCAACAAAATGCTCGATGTGACGACCGTGGGCACCATAACACAATTGGGCACGGAACCTAACTGACGCCAAAACATCGGCAAGCATGGCCGGTGTCACTCCTCGGCACGCTTCCTGGATTCGTTGAACCAGATCCTCCAGTGAGGCGGGCTGCGTAGCATAAACCTTGTCCTTCAGGTATCCCCACAAGAAAAAGTCAAGTGATGTAAAATCAGGGGAGCGGGGTGGCCAACGAACTGGTCCTCTTCGGCCAATCCATTGTTGTCCAAACATCTCACTTAGACGCTCGCGAACGACCAACCCGTAATGTGGAGGAGCTCCATCATGCTGAAACCACGTGCGCTGATACGAGGCCAATGGCAAATTGTCAATAAAGTCTGTGACTACCACGTTGAGAATTTCAGCCCGGTAGCGTTCTGCAGTCAGTGTTCCATCGTAAAAATACGGTCCAACCACAGTGTCATTGTACAATCCACACCACACATTGATTCTCCAGTTCACTTGATGAGTTGCTTCTCGCAGACATCGTGGGTTTTCGTCTGCCCAGTGATGATAGTTGTGCCTGTTGATAGCTCCATCCCTGGTGAACTGGGCTTCATCTGTCCACAACACCTCATGAATGAAGTTTGGATTGTCATCCAGGCAGGTAAGTAACCAGTTGCAGAAGGCGGCCCTAGCAACATAATCCAATGGCAGTAACTCTTGGTGACAATGAATATGGTATGGGTGAAAATGATGTGCGTGTAGAATGTTGAGAACAGTTCTCTGATGGCACCCAACATCTGCAGCAATTGCTCTGATGCTTGTGTGGGGATTTGCAACAACTGCAGCCAGAACTAGTGTTGTTGTATCCTCGTCGCCTTGTGCACTTGGTCGTCCTCGTTCTGCATTAACATTCCCTGTAGCCTCGAATCTTTGAATAATGTGACGCATTGTTTGACGAGATGGATGGCGTTCGTTAGGGTATCTGTCTCGATACAACCTAACTGCAGCATGTAGGTTTCTCCTTGCCTCTCCGAAGCAGAAGACCATGTTGACCATTTCCGGAACAGTGTAGCTTGCCATCCTGGAATTGTTCTGTCTTCTGTGTGCTGAAACATGCCTTTTATTTGCTTTTCCGCATGAAAGTGAACGTGAGTATGGTAATTTATGTTAAATTTTTGATTTGCACGCTTTACATGGTGGACATATCAACATTCAGTTTTCCTTGTGCAGTGTGACTGTTCGTAAGCTACAAACAGTTCACCACGTGATTGTGGGTGATTGGTTGGCCCGATTTGGATGATTTTTTTTTGTTTTGTTTGTTTTTTTATGCTGAACAAGTTTGATTTTTTTTTCTCTATCCCTTACGGTTTTTGAGATAAATTTTGAATGTGTTCTAATTTGCATATTTGGGATGATGAAAAGTGCACCATGGGATAGGCCACCCACAACTTCCTATTCAATGGATTCATCAAAATTGACATACCTGCTTCGGCTCAAAAAATAAAAGGGGGGTTCAGACTTTGTATTCATCATGTATATACTGATTATTGATTATTATGAAATTGAACCTGTGAGTAGAGATTTTATCAAAGGACAGATTTCGTTGAGCTGTGGAAAATTTTATATACGAGTGACCAATTCACATGAACTGCGGAGAAGTTTCCGTCTTGCTGCATGAAAAAAATTATGAAATAGGTTTCACGATTTTCTGAATTTCCTATGAATTAATATTTGTCCGATGGTTAATTGGTTTATTTATTGAATAATAATTTCAATTAGTTATTGGTTGAAAGGGGCAAAGGCACGAAGTTGACATTCTAATTGAGAACTTGATTTGTGGATGGGAGTATTTGCCACTTTGAATGAACCTTCGCTAAACTGACCCCAAATTGTAGAGAGCGCAGAGCTATCTAGAATGTTCAGGCAAACCTCAGAATCCATATTTTCTTCCCATGAATCAAAGGACCCAAGCCATTTCAAGAGATACAGCTTCACATCATAACGCTACCACCACCATTTTCGAGATGGCACAATTCAATCAGCACATAGCGAGTGTGGGGCATTTTCCATCCCACTGTCATTCATTTCCTTTAAGTCCAGTTGAGCTTTACATCACGTTAACCTAGAGTGACCAGATTTTTTTTTTCATGCAACCGGGGACGCCACTAAGAGGCAAATCGGAAGTCACATGACATTAAGGGTTGTGACCAGAATTCACGTGACATTAAGTTTATGACCGGATGTCACGTGACATTGAGGGCTGTGACCGGATGTGGATTATATATATAACTAGCTGATATACCCGGCGTCGCTCGGAGAAAAATATAGTTTTTCATATTTATGTATATAGAAAAAAGCTAAAGTACCAGTATATCTGGAAAAAAAAGTGATACAAAATGACCGTTCTTTAAAAAAACCCAATTAAATTAATAAATTCTGGGATTATATTCATTTTCGGGGGTTATATTAATTTCTGGGGACGCTTATTCACTGGGGACAAGGCAGGCGATCCGGGGACTGTCCCTGGAAACCGGGGACATCTGGTCACTCTACTTTAACCTGACTTGAGCATTTGTTAGGGTGATAGGCTTATGGACGGCGGCTCTCCCTTGGTAGTCCATCTGTTTCAACTCCTTCGGTGAATCTTGATAATAATGATGGCTCCTTACGCCTGCCCAATTTTCATATTAATTCTGGCTGCAGAAGCAATCCGGTGTTTCTGGACAGTCCTCTGTAGTACTGCAAAGTTCTGTCATAAACAGTGATATTACCCAAGATGGACTGAGTAGGTTTAAAATATTCTCACAAACTTAAGTTACTTGCTATATAAATGGCATCCATTAACAGTGCCGTATACAAAGTTGCTGAATTCTTCCATATGAACCATTTTTGTAATAACTGGCTTTGAATGATGTTTTAAAGCTTTATTTATATTTTGTTCATAATTATATCTCACGTCACGCTGTCACTAACTTCATCAATCGAACTTTCATTTCTAAGGGATGCGCCAATACTTTTGACAAGGGTAGGCTAGTGTATATACTTGATCATTTAATGAATTAAAGAGAAAGTACTCGTAATAAGCAAAAGTGTTTACCTTTGACGCTTCTACAAGGCATTAAATCATCATACAACATTAAATACGTGAAAGCTTATTGTGATTCATTCCGATTAAATTTTTACTATGTTAACATTTAGATAATGTGCTCTAGAAGGAGATGTTGAACTGGACGCCTTCCATTAATTTGCTCTTTGTCAATTAAAAATACAAAAGATAAAAAATGAAACAAGCAACAAATTATTGATTTTCCGTGGAGAAATTTCTCGTAGCACTCACTTTTGGAAATTAGAGGCTTCTATAACCCTTACAAGCTCAGTTTTGTTTTACACTGAATCATTGCGAAATTTACACCTTTAATTAGAATAACGTGTGTCTCTGTGTGGGATTGAATGTAAGGAAATATCTTGTTAAAACCTTATCATCATCTTCAGCCAGCCTTGTAGGTAGCATTCTGTTGTCGCTATTTTTGTTCTTCCAAGATCACTATGGTTTCTAGGAGACATAATAGAGACTTCACTAATGGAACGGAATTATATTTGGCATTTGGAAACCCTTAGAAAAATTTTTTTTTTAACTCACAGATTATTTACCGTGTATAGTAGAGATAAGAATTCTTATAATTTCTCTTCATTTTTTTATGAAAGAGAGGTCTTAGGTCTTTTATGTCTTATATAAAGCTTTTTAGCAAATGCGCTTATATCACTATATACTTGTGAAATTGAAAAGTAGTACTATTTCCATTAATACCGTGAAAATAATCAAATTTTAATCCAGGTATTTTATTGTGCTGGAAAATTACCATTTTCAAAACTCTCTCCTTCTCCTAGATGTTTGTTATATGTATATTACATCTAATATCTCTGTATTTAAAAGAAATATCACGTATTTCGTTTTAAATTTCTGCTAGAGATGGTGTTCTGTTCAAACCTCCGGCAATTTGCTTAATCATTGCAAACAAATGGTGTTAAATTATGAATTGTAATTAACATTAGGAGAAAGAAAAAAAATCAAAGATTTTGTTTCACGGCTTTGAAGTTGACATGTCTTCTCTGTACACAAAGCAAAATTGTTGAACAATTTGCACTTTATTCGGACGGGTACAAACAAAGCCGCATGTTTAACACCCGAGGCAATTCGGCTCCACGTTGAATTGTCTTGATGTTTGTCGGATTGATTTCCTCCGGCTTCTCTGAAATCCCGCTCGAATTTCTTCCACTTTCTCTTCAGAAGCACGACAGCGAGTTCCCCTAAATGTTTTAGACATTTCCAGTCGCCAAGAAATTCTCAAACCATACCTTAATGTTAAACAAACTCGAGTTGGCCTAATGGTCTCTTAAAATGACACAAATAATAATAACGATTAAATTTAAACCAACCAAATTAAATAACACCATATCATTATAATCAAATAGCTCGACTCACTTAGAATCCAGAGGATTCTCCAATTATGTACCAACAAAATAAACTATACGACAATGTCCTATTACTCTGAAGCAGGCCAACATTATACTTTAGTTGGCTGTTGGACATAAAGAACTATCGACCACTTCTTTCTTCTTGGCTTACTAAAGTGATCGGAAACCTACTTTAAAAACCTTTGGAAAACTTCCGATCCAATAGAGAGGTAACAGGAAACGATCCTCCAAGTAGCGCCCAACATTTAATTTACGCCTTGTATTTCGAGTTTAGACTGTTTAGATCCCTAAGCTTGTGTATTTTATTTAGATGTTGATGTATGATGTTGGCCACTTGGTTATGTCTGTGTAATTAGTTTGTGTACGTGTGTATTTTGTAACTGGATATGACCTGCTGGATGGGTTCCTTTGCGATATGGCATTTCCTGTAAGCCCCATCAGTCGAATCTTTGATAATGTGTTTATTATTATTATTATTATTATTATTATTATTATTATTATTATTATTTTATTTGTTGGTGTTGTTGTATTGGAAGAACCAACTCGGACTAATTCCGGAAACCAAGTTCCAGGGACGAATCAAGAGAAGACTTAACACAAACGGCTCAAATGCGTCGACAGCTTCTAAAAATTTTAAGATTAGACATTACAGTTTTTGCAACCGCCAGCCGAATAGGAACTAATTCCCGCATCGAGCTCCTATCTCCATTATCCTTAGTAAAATGGACGTACATGCACATAAATTGGAACAATTAAGGGGATCTGTAATCTTCATAAACCGTCCAATTTTCGTGGAGATAGTTGGCATAGAAGCCCATGTGTTGCGAACAAAATTTGAAGTCATCACATTTTAAAGTCATTTTTCTCGAAACGTATGCTGTCTATTAAAAATTTCCAGGAACATTTTTGTCTTATTTTGTCCTTAGAAAACGATCTTCCAAATAGCGCCCAACATTTAATCCACACCATCGTTCCCAGACACTGTCTTGGAGAATACAACACATAAATTACAAGACGTGGCAATTAAATATCCGGACAGAGGTAGCTGCTGTAAACAAAAATTCAGACACGCATTATAGCGACGCAAGTGAACAAGTAACGTTGAGAAAAAATATGGAACAACGGGCTTGCATTAAATTCTGCCTAAAGTTGGGTAAATCGGCTACGGAAACATACCAGATGCTGAAAACTGCTTACGGGAACGATGCCCTATCCCGAACGAGTACATTCGAGGGGTTTGGTCGCTTTCGTTATGGCCGTGAAGACCTTTCAGATGACCCGCGCCTAGAAGGCCAGTTTCCGTCCAAACATTACAAACCACCGAGAAAGTCAAGAAACTCGTCCCTGCTGATCGCCGAATCACAGTTCGTATGCTTGGGCTGCAACAAGTTGGGTTCTTCTTCACGATAATGCCCAGCTGCATACCGCCTTACGTATGAAGCGATTTCTGGCCAAACACAGCATCACAGAGCTCAACCACCCGCCCTGTTCTCCGGATTTCGCCCCTCCCAGAGATGAAAAGGTACCCGATTTCAAGGCGTTTCCGATATTGAGAAAAATGTGACGTCGGAACTCGGAGGATTCCATGAATTTTAAAAGCTGTTTTTCAAACTTATACAAACGCGCTCAAAAGTGTACTGTTTCCGGCGGAGATTATTCTGAATCATATTAAACAGAATTTTAATTTGAACTTCTCGTTTGTGAGTATTTGTTTTAGTCCGGGTGTTTAATTGCCATACCTTGTATATTTTGACAGAGTTTTAATTACCGATAAAACTATACTTCATAACTTACCGGACATCAGACTCGTAGATATGAAAAACAAAGTGATCTACATAAATGATATTTCCATCTCCGATGCACATAACTCACAAAAGACCTATACAGACAAAATCATTAAGTATGTATACAGATCTTGCGCACGAAATAATACATCTTTGAGGAGTCAATCGAGTACACATAATTCCAAACTCATAACACAAAAGCCTGTCAACATTAATTATAAACTCACACTTATACAAAACCTTACAGAAAGCCACAATCCTAAACACTTGTCACATAGTAAGGAAGTTCTTACACCCAGACATTAACACTTCCACCAAAAGATGATTTTTCCCTTCTCTGCATTTGAGCTTTTTTTTTTTTTTTTTTTTGGCTTGGCTCTCTCTTGGGTCGGCGTCCGGACTTGATCCGAGTTGGTTTTTCCAAAGCAACAACGATAATAATAAACACCGGCTCAGACGTCGCCCAGGATACTAAGGTCTGCGGTTATGGCATTTCCAGAGGGGTACGTTCGAAAAATATACATTTTCTCACACAAGGCGATACAAGGGATTATGTGGAAATTATATGTGTAGAGGATATGCTTCTTTATACTGGGAGCATTTTTTCATGCTTTTTAAATATATGTAGATTCCGAGGGGGAAATTGTGGAACATACTTTCTATGCTGGTAGGTGCTTCTTCATTACCCGATCTGACATTTATTACATTTATTTATTAGAGCCCACATTGGAGTCTGGCCATAGATGTTTCCTAACCTGCTAAATACCAGCAGAGCGTTTCCTCGTTAAGAAGATCGTAAACCTATATAATAATCTCGAGTACTGGGTATTTTGTCCCGAGTCTTTGAAATAATTCAACAATGCAAGGAAGTTGAGAAAGTGGATGTTTTATTTTCCTATTGCGAAAGTGGAAGGGACGAAATTAATTTTTTTATACTCTGTCAACGAAAGATATACTGGGCAAAGTAAAGTTAACAATACAGTGAGTTCCAAAAAGATAGGTCCGCCTAATTAAAGTAGCCTCCAAAGCAAAAATATATTTAAATGGTATAAATTCAAATCTATACTCTTTGTAGTACAAAATACAATTAAAAAATTCAAATAAAATCTAACAATTTTTAAGTTATAACAATATTTTCATTATAACTTGTTGCAAAATGATAGGTCCATCATTTCTCAATAATTGGTTTGCCCACCATTTTTGGAGATCACTTTAAAAATGCGATCAGGCATTGACTGAATTAGTTTTTGTAGATACTTGATGCTAATTTTTCCCCAATTAGCAACAATTGCAGCCTTCAAAGCATCAATTGAATCGTACTGCTTGCCTCCACTATAAACTCCACGTGCAAGTTTTCTATAAACTCCCCCACAAGTTTTCTATGGGGTTTAAATCCGGGCTACAGGCAGGCCAATCTAAAAGTTGAACCCCATTTGCTAAAGTCCACTCTATTGTTGATTTAGCATTGTGTATTGGTGCATTGTCTTGTTGGTAAATCTAAGAAGCACCTCCCAGAGCCTCACCAAATGGGAGCAAATGGGCTTCCATCATTGTTTGGTAGTCTGCAGCTCGCATTCTACCTGACAGAAAAGCCACATTGGTTTTGCCATTCCATCCGAAGGCTCCCCAGATCATTATTCCTCCTCCTCCACAAGGCTGTTTGGAGAATAACTTTTCTTCCATCTTCCAGGATTGCTTGCCTGCCTGGTGTGTCTCGTCACTTATACTCCTTCCGGAACTTTCTTTGCAAGGTTACAGGTGATTTTGTCTCGAAATACCATTCGACAACCTTGCATTTCTGCTCTGTTGATAAAGCGGGCGCCATTTTTCAACAATACGATTTTCATGTAGCGCCGTTGCAACAATACAAACTCCAACTATTTAGAAATTCGATATGGCGCTCATATTCTTTCAATTGTTTATCCCTAATGCACGTCATTCGAGTGAAATGGTCAGAAATTGACTGAATCACCCGGTAGTTAGTGAAAGCCCACCAGGGCACAGATTTTCTATAGAAGGCCAGTTTAACATTTTAATTATGTTTTTCTGTAGCCTTTATGATGTTGATTTTGATGTATACTTTAGTTAATCTAACCACTAACAAAACGTACTTTTTTTGCAGAGGGTCTCGCATGTTTCCCGCATGTTTGGGCCTAGTACTTTTGTGAATGCATGATAACGTTAATTCTTACTATAGTTCTGCAGGTCCAGTACCAGTAGCAGCAAAACGTCTTCATAAGAGAATGGAGCCACCATCATGCTTCACAGTTGGGACTTTTTTTTTTTAGCTTCGTTTTTTTGGCACCAAACGTACCTCGTAGAATTATGAATGACTACTTTTCGTTTTATCAGTCCACAATTCAATAGTCATCTGGCTCATTAAGGTGTTTCTTTGCGAACTCTAGTCGCTTCCGCTTATTAGCTGGCTTCCGTAGAGCAGTCTTGCGAGGAACAACACATTCTTTAAATAGTCGTGTTGGAAGAAGAACACGACTAATTGTAGTCTTACGTTAGACACAGAGTCTTCTGTTGCAACATAATAGTTGCTGATAGTCAGCTCTGGATTTATACATAAGCAGACTAAGCACGTGCTTAGGGCCCCGTTAGACTAAGCATGCGAGTAGGGGCCCCCGAATCCTCAGAAAAACAGGATTTATACCGAGAAAGGTGTGTAGTGCTTAGGGCCCCTAAAGGTATTAGTCCGGCCCTGCTGATAGTCACTAACGGTAGATCTCGGGTTTTTACTGCAGTTTCTCTGTAGATTTCGAAGGGTCTTTTCATTTAACCACTTTGGGTTTTCTTCCTCGTCCAATCGACTTAAACTTACGAACAAAATAAACCAATGTTGAAACTGGGACTTTAACTTATTTGGAAATGGTTTTATAGCCAATTACTGTACCTCCATTTGTTGAAGACGTTGAATTATTGTCTTTCGTCGATCAGTTGATAATTCTTTTATTTTACCTATTGTTGATTGAAAGTAAACAGCAAAGCACTACTATTTCACGGAGGATTTTTCAAAAATCTTACAAAAAATTGCAAAAGCCAATCAAATTGTGCTATGTAAATTAACAAAGATTTCTTGCTTGAAAAGATCATCTGTGTGAATAATTTTGATTCTCAGGGTTTAATCAAAAATATAATTATTTTGTCGCAATAAAATAATTGAGCATGAAATGTACAGATTTAATTATTGTATCGAAAACTTAAAACATGTACAGATTTTCTTAAACAAATGTTCACATTTCTATTAATTTGGTTAGGGTCTGTGAATAATTTCAGAGGCAATTGTATTATTTAAAGACGAAGAACGACTGAATTCTATGTATAATAAAAAAATGATAAAAAATTATTGTAATAAGTTTATTAAAATAATAAAACAACGCTTTTAAAATTATAATTATTATTTATCCCAAACACACTGAAGATGGGCATACAATCTACCCTCCACCTTTTTCCCAATTCCAAATATCGCGTTAAATTTGACGGGCTCGGAGTAAACGCCGCCCTCGCAATTAGAGTCACCAGTTGCCTTTTGTTTTCATAAACTACCCACAAAGTTGATTTTGCTTTTCATATTGAGCAACAGCTGCCTGTTGTGCACGATCAGTTTGTGATCATCCCTCACCCCTCTACAATATTTACCGTGACCTAATATTGCTGCACGCAACTCGCGGACATAAATTGCACGATATCAATAAACTGTAACTGTGTGTGCGCCATCACAATTAGAAGTAGTGAAAAAAAAAATGCTCTCCAACCCTTTTCCCTATAAGAGAGTATTGTATAAGCTGGTAAAAATAAACGTATTGTATTTAATTCTTTGTTTGTGAAACTCGATTTTATAAATTCTCGTTATAATTTTTAATTAGTTTCTGCTTTCTTATAAATTTTTGATATTAAGAATTTTTTAATAGAATTTCCATACATGGGATCTATAGAGCCTCTCATCAACTTTTTATAACGACTTTTTTCATTAAAAAATTATATTAAATTAAATTCTTCTTAAATATAATAGAACAAGCAGACGCTAATAAAACATTGCCAGCATGAAACAGTTATAATCAATAAGCAATCTGTTCAAAGGCATTTTTATTACGTAGCCTATCTCGCGTCTTTCCAAATCGGATTATGATGCCTCCGATTTATGACATTATTTCCATGCATGTAACTCTTTCGTTAAGCAAGAAATGAGATCATATGGGATTTGGAAAAAATTTATGATACACACTAAATGAACAGTTATAGAGGGGAAATCTGATAAAGGAAGGACAGGTCAACACTTTAATTTCTGGAGAGAGAGAAAAATAAATGTTAAATGGATAAAAGTAAAATAATCTGAAAAGTTATTAAAAAAAAGGATAAAATGCAATAAAGGGAAGTTACAGGAATTATCGTGATGACGAATGAAATAAAAGCGTATCTACTGGCAATCCTTAGAGGAAATACAGCATTTTTTTTCCCACTTTCAACAAGTGAAGGGTAGATCGATATATGAATAGGAAGCTAAAGATTTATTTTTCGATTTCGTGCAGGGAGCCTTCTTCCTTATTTTAGACCCTTTTATAAAATGGCTTCGCTTTGTTGAAAAACATGAATTGAAGAAAGGAGGAAAATGCAGTAAGTTGATAGTTGTAAAAGAAACAAAAGAAACTTCTTGAAGAAACCTGTTTATGCGTACAATTTCTGTCGTGCATTATAAGTGTTCTTATTTCCCCTCAATAATTTCACCAGGGAATAATGCTGAATTCTGTATACGGAAAAATAAGGGCGTATGAAAATTATTTCCAAGAACAGACCAAGCCAACATCTGGTTTAGAACCATGGGAGAGGCTCTCGAGATCATGATCTTTCCCTTGAACTAGATAAAAATTTTTTTTATCAAAAATGAATCCATTTAAGATGGTCGAGTAGTATACTGCAAAAAAGCAACACATCAACAAGGGTTGTACCAATTGAAACAAGTTAAATATAATTGCATTCTCTATATTGGTTCGATAAAAGTTGTAATAAAACCATTGATAAGTCACTTCAAGTCTCCAGTGGATAGAATATCCATATTTATTATTTTTCTCTTCGGATATGTTAAAATGCTACAGAAGTACCATTGTTCTTTGGATAGAAAAATAAAATAGCAATAAGATCCTGCAGAAATTTTTTATTTTGATCTCGTAATTTTATTTTAACGGTTTTCTGTTAATCACCCTTTTTATCTACAATAAAAAATTCCGACACTGTTTCCCGGATAATGATAGGTTGTGCTTCAATAAAGTCCTCTTCTGTTTTAAACCTTTCCATATTTCAAGTTTGAATGGTTTAAAAATGTCTAGACTGAATATTGTTTGGTTGATATTCCCTATATTAGCGCAGTTCTAAAATTTTTTAAAAACATTCTTATAATATTATCTCTGTATTAAGTATATTCACAACTTTGCTTTCTGATGAAAATGAAGAAGCATATTTCTTCTGTTATCATTTTTACAATACGGTGATTCAATAAGTTTTAATAGCGTATTATAGTCTCGCCAATAAAATAAAACTGAGCTTATCCAATTCATTTCCGAGTCCGTGATTATGGTGCAACGTGCGTTTCGACGACGTTATGGAATTGATCGGCAAAGAGCATCCGTCGTTGGTATCGACAGATTAAAGGAACAGCGTGTTTGTGTAAAAAGGAAGAGTCCAGGACCGCCACGAACTTCAGAGGAAAATAAGCACCGAATTCAAGAGACTTTTCAGCGAAGCCAGCAAATGTCCACTCGTCATGCTAGCCGGGAATTTACCATCCCTTATCCGATTGTTTGGGGTGTGTTAACACGGTGTTTGATTTTGAAGGTGCCAGAAGAAAACGTACAGAATTTTGTCAACCTCATGAAGGACGACACCTTCTTACGGCGATTGATTTTTAGTGATGAAGAAACATTACATACAAACGGTAAAGTTTCGCACCACAATGATTGCATATGGGGATTTGAGAATATCAAATTGAGCATGAGCTTGAGAACTGTAGATTCGCCAAAAAAATATCTTGATTTTGCGCTGTTTTCGTTCGTAGATTTATGGACCTTTCTTTTCCGAGGGAAACATTGTTACGGGAAATTCCTATATTGAAATGCTGCAGGATTGGCAGTATCCACAAATGACTGAAGATTCTCTCCAGTTGATCGGATGATTTTCATTTTTCAGGAAGATGAATCATCTTCACATTGGCATAATGACGTACGTCCGTTTCTAAATGAAACATTGCTTCAACATTGGATTGGACGGACGGTACCTCGACATTTGGCATTATATTCTTGGCCCCCATGATCATCTCCAGACATGCACCATGTGACTTTTTCTTATGGAGATATGTAAACGATTGTGTTTATGTTCCAGCATCATCCGTTGATTTTGGATGAGCTCAGAAACAGAATCACGGATGCACTAAATTCTGTGATAAAAGATTCTCAGACGCGTTTGGGAAGAATTAAGCTATCGCATTGATCGTACCTTGTGGCCATCATTCAGTGGACTTCAATACTGGTATTCCACTGAATGATGTCCGCAGGGTGGCTGAAATGCGCATACGGATTATTAAATTCTTTATTGTGGACAAGTGGTGTTTATTTTATTTCCCTATTGAGAAACTTTTTCCATAGTTTTCTCGATATTTCACGATTCATCGCACAGCAGATTTATTTATTTATTTATTATAATTGCATCTCCACAAACGGGATATGTTAAATCAATTATGTGTCAAGACCTCATTTAAAACTTCTAACATTAAACAATGAACATAGTCTTTATGATTAATGCAAGATTTTAAGATACAATTAAGAATTTGGTACCTCACGTCATAAGCAATGGAATTCCACAATCTGATGACATTATAGGGAAAGAAACGCTCCAGAAAACTAGACATATAACTGTGGGCACCAATTTAAGTCTTTGTGTTTGCCTAATACATGGGGAGTCCGTCAACCAAGTTCTAATAAAATGAAGAGGATGTTGAACATCACATAAGCAATGGTATAACTCTTTTACTATTACATAGTCTATTACGATAGATAACGTTGGTAAACCATAAGTTGCACAGACTTCAGTGGTCGACATATATTTCAAAAGACCCAGATGGAGAGCATATACCATTTATAATTTATGGCGAGTGAAACTTAAGGACTTATTCAACAGCCTGTAAGTTGTTTTGTAACTGTAATCCATTTGCATTATTAAATTCCTTTTGAAATGCTCGGTATAACTTAAATACATCAAACTTGGTTACGTGATTGAGGAGCTCTAATCGTTTGCTAAAACATTTCGTTGCAGGTAAGCGTTGTAGCGAAAATTCTACGGAAAATCATGTTTTAAACCGATTTTGAATTGTCAAATGGCAATTTTTTTCCATTAAAAGATAATGAACTTTTTCCTTAGAATGTATATAAAACGCAACTGCAATGCTGCTAAGCTATAAAGTGCACGAAAACATTCAGGCACCATCTATAAATTTGAATTTTAATCATACGAGTATGTAAGTTACACCATTGAAAATATAAACGCAAAATGTTACTACGTTTTCTTTCATTTTCAGATTTTAGCCGCAATATGCCTGAGAGAACGCTTTATAATGGTCTTTCCATGTTAAGGATAACAGAGTCGCTCTCGACGATCGCGAAATTACACTTAACCAAATTTCTGCGTATGGATTCATAAATAAGCGTCATAAGACCTTACGTATATCACTGACATTGAACTGATACGTTACTGATATGTGTGAATAGACCTTTGTGCATACCATTTTCATGCAGACTAAGATGTCACTTCAAGTGAACCGCATATTTCTAAATTAAAATCAGATTAAGACATAGGGAAACATTAACACTATTAAGACGTTGGTTAACAATAGTGTTAATAACCTTATATAATTTGTATTCATTGTTTTCACAATTTTATTGTATAGTCATGTCATCTAGTACTAATGTCATCCGTCAATAATAAAAAGTAATTGCTATACCTGTCAAGAGGCACTTTAATCATTTTGTCTCAGGTATCTATACAAGTAGCTTGATTACATAATCCGAGTTCAGACAGATGGGCTCCAGCCATATGTCGAGTTTCAGGCCGGTTCGTTATGATCGCCATGCAGCTCCAAAATTGGTCCCTGCCACTTCTTCTTGTGAAGGAAAAAGTTTACCACAATAAAAAAAACAAACAAACAAACAAAAAAAACAGAAAAGGTTGTGCAACTGAGGTTGGTCACCATGGCTTCTTCCCAGAGATTGACAGAGGAATTGCGTCGTAAATGGTCACAAACTGCAAACTGGCTAACGATGCAGATTCCAGTGATTACACTCATAAACAAGCTGTAAATATCTGACATGGTGTTAACTTTTTCTATTGTAGTTTATTATGCTGATTTCAAATCTTAAAACCGTTTGTCTCAGGTTTTGAAGATATCGCCATTTTATTAATCTTTTTTCTTTTACAGATATGGCATCCAGAGGCTGTAAAAATTCTTAAATGTATCTTAAATTAAGTTAATATTGTTCTAACACAATGTATGTCATCTGTCAGATTCATTACAACTCATTGGTACAATAAATTTTCCAGTTAAAATTCTGTCTGTCAGTTTATTGCCTTCATACCATGGTAGACTTATATAAACCATTCATATCAAATATCTAAAAAACGAGAGGTGATAGAGAGAAACGGTTTGCGTATTATTAATCAGCATGTTTTAATTACCTAAGAACAACTGTTGAATACCAAAATATCCACAAAAAGTTTTTTTTTTTTGTTGTTTATGTGTGTTATTGTAATAACTGTAATGAATACTTGATTTAATAAACATTTTATAAGCCATTTTCAATGTACGATATTTCGGTAATGAGGCTACCGTAACTTTCGTTATTTTAGGTATAAGTTGTTGAATAAATTTACATGATATACAGGGTGTTTACGAACTCTGTGTGCAAACTTTAGGGGTGATAGAGGACCTTATTTTGAATATATTTTGCCAATAGCTGGGGATCGCAAATGAATCCTTGATACAGAAACAAAAATTTCAAAGCCATGCATGTGATACTGTAATGGAATTTATGTTCACGAATTTAAATATTAAATAATGGTTTTTCCATTCGAGATAAAAGTGAATTAGCTGTTTAAGTAACTTAGTTGAATATCCACTTCCTCATTCGGGAAAAAATCAACAGCAACTCTGATAGTAAATATGAACCCTTTTACATAGGCAGAGATGACAGATATTCAACGATAAGACGCTGTGAGGCATGCATTGCTGCTCATGATCAACAGTTTAAACACCTTTTGTATTTTTACAAACATGCAGTATTTGGTTATTAAAAACGTTGTCACCATCAGTATCAGCTTTTCTAATTTCTCCGTTTTCTGGAAATATATTAACGAGAGAGAGAATTTTATGAGGAAGTCTCAGATAGCGGTTGTATCTATGATGTTTGACAATTTTTTTATGTGTCAAGGATTCTTTGCGACCCCCAGTTTATTGGCAAATATATTCAAAAATAAGACTCTCTACCACCCCTAAAAGTTTATACACAGAGGTCGTAAACGCCCTATAGAATGTAAATATTAAGCTTTAATAGATATTGAATGTTAAAACAGCAAATACTATAATGGAGACGAGTTCATGAGATATCAAATACAGGCGGTAAGAATATCCGACAAGAGAAATTTACATTAAAAATCAAAATTTAGGAAACAATTATAGGGAACTCTGCTTTTTTTAAATATGTAAATAGTTGATGCTTCAAATATGATAAGTATTTGCAATATATTATAGGCCATTTTTCATTTTCGTTACAATTAACAGCGAACAAATGTTACGATCAAAGCATGTCAATCATACTGTCCTTTCAAATTCATGAAAACATGGAACCATTTTAGGATTAACGTTATATATAATTAAATCACAATCGCTATTTTGAATACTTGTTAAATTTCTATTAAGTGATCAAAATTTATTTCTGAGGAATTTTTTCCTCTCATTTATCACGAACGCAGTATATTCACTGATGTCCAATGGAAAACCGATCAATATGAACTATATCATCGAATTCCTAAACGAATTCAATGTTCATATTTCATCCAATGTATAAGCAACGAGCGATGCATATATCTATAATGGGTGGAAACGTGCCTTAGAATATGTTAAATCCATTCCTTTTTTTTTTCTCGTTTCCATTTTACATTTTCAGATTTGACCTAATTGTAAATTAAGTTCGTTGTTAGACTTTACTGATTGAGCACAGTTGCCTTGTAAATAATGATCGATAAAGCACTGGTACTATCGCTACATTATTTGTAACATATTAAAATATTTGTAACAATTAAATATAAGGTGGCTCAACGAAAACGAAAGAGGCGTATTTTTTGGCATTTGTTCGAAGAACACTCGGATATGTCAACATTATCTGCATGGGAGGCATGTTAACAAAGTAGTAATGTCCTTAAACAAGAATTAACATAATTATTTGATGGAATAGTCATAATATTTTTGCACGATCTCCTTCATGTCAAGCCAAACGTAAATTTTATCTAAGAATACTCGATCAAGCTACGGATCAAGAATACTCGTTCGATGGCTACGGTTATACGAGCTCGCTATAGGTTGATTGTATATAGTTTGAGGTAAACGGTGGGGAGGGACAATCGTAGTGATATTCTTAAACAAATCCAATAATTAAAATTATGCAACAAGGTATTCAGTCAATAATTCTTATTTTTAGAGAAAAACGTGTAATTAATGCTTGGATAAAAATTTAGATCTTATGAAGTAATTCAACGCACTGAACGACTAGAAGGGCTGGTAGGATGGTGTCTTCATAAAAATATGGGTTTCAGAAGTTTCAATTGTTATTTTTCCAAACGATTTTGCCTTATTTTGTTAAGTGAAAGGCAACAATATTTTAGCATAAAACTTATTTTATAACTAAAGAGCTCATTCCAAAAAGATCTAAGTTTATTGATTTTGAATGGACTTTGTTCATTAATAAGATAGTAATACTTGTGAATCTGAGAATGCTAATCTTTATAAATAATGCGGTCTTCCGTGAACTCTTATTAGAGGTTTGGATAAAATCTCCAGAATGTTTGGGGTTATTATTGCTTATAAAAGTGGGCATTCTCTAAGAAGACTGTAGGGAAGTGTTAAAGACACTATTCCTAATGAAGCTAGTTCTAGCATGTACAAACTAAAGGATCTAGTGCCTTCAGCTGTTTAGGTCAGTCACAAAGAAATAGCGATTTGTATCAAAGAACCCTACAGCATGCTAAAAACTATGAATCTAATTGTTCTGGTACATAAAGCTATTCTTGAAGTTTCTGGAATCGCTAAAAGACCAACTGATGAATTCATGAGCTCGATCGAAGTCCTATGATGCTCTCCGATTGATTGAAATTCATTAACTGGAGTTTTCATCAATACTTTTATTGAAATTCAATAACTAGTATTTTTCTGGCATGGAAAAATATCATTTTTGCAACTTTGTTGAATCTCTTGTAATGGCATTCAAAATCTGGATCACTATTTGAAAATGTTGCTTTTTAATGTAAAATTTATTTCGGGGAACAGAAAACGGTCTGCGGAGTAGTTTCTGGCAAAAGAGAAACGATACTGAGGTTACTTTATCCTCCAGATCCTGCTGCACGTATCATAAAAGAAATAATTTTATTAATTATTAATGGATACTCAGCTTTCGTTTATCATTAGACATCGATTCAATAAGTTGTCATAAGATATTAAACACGGGAAGCACACTTTGCAGTCAATGAATGCTACAACAACAGAAGTTGACAGTATCATTTTGAAAGAAGAATCACGGTGAAAGTATACTTGAGGAGTAATGGAATCAGTTTGGAATTGATGTACAATCCTTATTTGGGATTGTCTGCACTGTTGGAAGGTTCGCCACATAACCTTGAGGAATCAGAGCAGAACGACATTCATTATCAAAAGAAAGGTACACGAATCCATTGACAGAATCATTCCAGGAGATGAAACGTGCTGTTTTGTTATCAACTAGAAAGCAAAAGACAAAGCAACTAATCATCCCTGCTGCCAAAGAACTCAAAGGGAGTACACGAAAGGTCAACTTGACCTTCTTTATCGATCGCAAGGGCACGGTGTTGATAGAATTTCCCGTCCACAAAAATACCGTAAACGGTGCTCAGAATACAGAAACTCTTAGATCTCTGCGAGCATTCTTCTTCACGATATCGCTCTCTCTTGTACCGCGAAAATACTTCGTCAAGGACTAAGCTTATTTTTCTAAGTTCGGATGGGAAACGCTTCAATATGTAGCACACTGTCCGGATGTTTCTCCTGCCTAAGAACTAATTGGGTTACATATCCTATTAAATACTCCAAAATGATCATAAAGTATTGGTTTATTCGATAAAAATATAATTAATAAGGAAAAAATGTGAATTTGAGAATATGCTGCTGGGAATCTCAAGAAGCCTCTGTATGGTCCACATTTCGCTCGCGCGAAATAGTGCAGAATGCCGTTCGAGAATAGTTCCACTAGCAACCATTGAAATCTGGCATCACAGTGAGATAAATGCCTTATAAGCAGGGAGATTATTTTTAAAGTAGGTGAAAATATATTTGTGATAAATCTTATGGCTTGTTTTTTTTAATGATCTTAATACATTACTAGTTCAACCCATTCAAAAGTAATTTGCTGGTTTGTTTGAATTTACCCACCATTCACCTACTACGAAATTATTACTCCATTAAGTTTGTATGTTCAAATATTGAAAATAATTGAAATTTAAATACTACAATTTTTGGAAAAAATTATGATCCCTTTATTTAATTTAGCAAACAGATATTATATATTTAACTTTAACAGTATTTTCAATATTGATTTTAGTATTGTTATCCATTAAAGTAAATAATTAGTGAATTATTGTTGAGCCAAGTCATTGTTGAGTCGGGTTATTGTTGCCACACACACACACACACACACACACACACACACACACAGAGAGTAAAAAAATTTCTTTCATCTATCTGTATATATAAAGCACAATGTAAGTACAGTATGTTTGTCCGTTTTTAAAATGCAACTTGGAAACAAGTTATATAAAGTTGAAATTTAACACACAGCTGTGTAATACTACCACAATGAAGGAAAAAATCTAAAATTGGAGATAAGTCTCTTAAAAACGTAGAAATTAATAATATGTAATCTATATATATGAAATAGACTTGGATTTATAATATTTAAAATATAATCGTATTTAAAAATATAATTTAAAATATAATATTTATATTTGTTTGCTTGCATGTGTGAACAATCAGCCCGTGGTGTTTGCTTCAACATTCAGCTGATCGTGTTTATATTTGCGTCAACAATGGTTTATGAAATTAATATATGCCACAGCTGACGAAAAAGATAGGCCCCGGCAGTGAAAAGTCTTATGACCATCTCAGTCCTATGCTAAACTGGTACTGTCAATACGAACAACCACATTCAGGGCATGATTCCGCGCTCTGTGAGACTAAATACAACTATATTGAAACGGTTACATTTTGATGAGCAGGGATGTTGAGGAGCTATAAACAGAATTCCTGAACACTCTCAATCCATCTATGAAGTATTTTTAATATAGACAGAAATAATTCAAAACTCATATGAGCCTTTCTTTGATATTCTAAAATGTTAAGGATGCAATGTCGAATTTTCCTGGACAAACCCAGTCAGACAAAAAATTTCAGTGCAAGCATTTTTAAAGAGTTCTTTTCGTTTTTCCAAAGGATTTTTCATATGTTCTTATTTATATTCAAATTCAGATATTGCAAAATTTCATCAAACAAACAGCCCGAGCAACGCCGGGCTTATCAGCTAGTTAAGAGTAAAATTTATATTTAGATGGTGATTTTTCCTAAATTCCAACTGTATCTAATTCTATGTTTATTTTTTTCCTAAATTATTCGGCCAACATAGTCATTTTAGAGGTCTAGATACCCTAATCAGGCAGTTGCGGGAAAAGTCTCCTTTATGAAATTGCCTATACACTGTCCAACGAAAAGTTTGACTGGGTGTGTCCAATTAAATTTCCAATTTCGGTTGATTGTTAATTTTGTTTTGCAACAGTGTCTAACGATTGAAATCGGAAATTTAACTGGGCTTGCCCAGTCCGAGGCCAACGAGATAACAAGGCCTGGAACAACAACACCTAGACAGAAGGCCTGATAACGGAAACGTCATACATTGTTACATCATCATTAGAATTTTAACAATGTATTACGTTTTATCGCAGAGGCCTTCTCTTTCGGTGGTTACGCCCCGGTGCGGAAAAGTCAGCTGATCATACTATCTGAGTAACAATGTAATCTTCTTTGTTTCCATCTTGGATTTTAACAATCGATATTTTTTCGTTTGTTGGATACAATGAAGGTTGGATTGTTGGCCGGACTACTATGATCAGGTGACTTTTCTGCGCCAGGGCGTGACCACCGAGAGACAAGGCCTGAGACAACACCTTCTAGAGAGAAGGCCTGCGCACAGAAATTGTATACATTGTTACATCATCATCAAACGGCTAAATTTAAGCCCGGTGGTTAGGCCGGGGCTTTCGTGTGATCTAACAATGTATGACGTTTCTGTGCGCAGGCCTTCTGTCTAGGGGTGCGTTCACTTATTCACTTGGAGTCACTCCGAGTGACTCCCGTGACTCTGAGTCATTCGGATTCCGTTTCTTTATTTGCTCCGAGCCATTTGGTCTCCGTTTCTTTATTTGCTCGGAGTTAACTCCCTTGACTTCCAACATCAGGGTACGCTTGAAGTCTTTCGGAGTTTGTTTCTTTATTCGCTTGGAGTGCGACTCGGGTTAACTCCCTTAACTCCTGCTTTCAAGTTGGAGTCATCGGAGTCAAAAAATTTAATGAGAAAGACGACACAACAATGAAGAGTGGCAACAAAGTTGCGACTTCAACGATGATTAATTTTGTAACAATGAGATAACGTTTGCGAGCGCGCTTGTTAGGAGCCGTGGCAACCACACAAACAAGAGAAGACTTTATTTCTTCAAGCTGGCCGCCTCTATCTTTCGAAAGTGCACGTTCATAGCTTACCATAATTGGTTAGCCTTCCATTGTTGTAGGCTTGGCACGATACAAATGAAAATTTAGCTTAAATTGATCGAAAATTTGATTCAAGATAATTTCATCAGCATAATTATTAATTTTTATATGCTCAATCTCCGTTCCATCTTTACGCATGAGGCCACCCCAGCCTCTATGATAATAAATTAAAATTACAATTATGACCAGAAATTTGTTTTTATAAAAATAATAAAAAATAAAAAATATGTTATTGTTTATTCCTGTTAATAAAAAATAACTTAATGTTAAAGGTTCCCCATAACCAAAAGTGCCATGGGCACTGCTCATGCTTTTCTGATGCCTCCGGAGGTTGCGAAGAGAGGAAAAATATCTTGAATCGTTCACAAGCAGTGTTGCCAATTTAGCAGGGTGTGTCCAATTTAAAAGCTCATTTTCATTATTTTGTGCATTATACATTAATTTACGAAGTAGTATAATATGTTTATTTATTAATGAATGATTCTATACTCATTTATAAATGGAGAAGATAAAATAACAAATAATAAAAATGAATAATAACAAGTTCACCAATGAATAATGATGAGAGTTTTTGAAGAGAATTGAAGACTTGTAAATGAATGGTAGATGGTTGCTGTGCATTGTTTAATTTTTATTAAAAATGTCCAACAAAAGACAAGCGCATGAAAAATAAGGCTAAATTGGCAATACTGCACACAATTGTTTATAACATCAAAGTCTTCGATTGTTACGTCGTTGTGTTGACTCTGAGCAATGACGCTAGTATTCTGATCACGTGATTACATTGACTCGGAACATGACTCTGAACCATAGCCCACGAGATAGACAGGCCCTGGCGCGGAAAAGTCACCTGATCATCTTAGTCCGAATAACAATGTAACCTTAATTGTTTGCAACAAACGAAAAATTGCTGATTTTTAAAATCCAAGATGGAAACAATGAAGGTTACATTGTTATTCGGACTAAGATGATCAGGTGACTTTTCCGCGCCAGGGCCTGTCTATCCAACGCCACCTAAAAAACAAAGCCTGGTCACTGCGTCATCACACCTGGGCTGACAATTCAACTTTCATTGTTTACAACAAAAGAAAAGGCACCCGATGTAATCAGCGTTTTTTCGTTTGTTGTAAACAATGAAAGTTGGATTACCAGCCCTGGTTTGATGACGCAGTCCACAGGCAGTGAGAAGGCTTTGTTTTTCTAGGTGGCGTTGGTCTATCTCGTGGGCTACGACTCTGAACGAATAAGTGAACGCACCCTAGGTGGTGTTGCCTGAGCGCGGAAACGTCATACATTGTTACATCGTCCTTAGAAGGGCTAATTTAAGACTTAATATTGGTAGAAATACGAATAACAATATCCGTTCTTCTAATGATGATTAACAATGTATGACGTATCCGCGCTCAGGCCTTGTCTTTCCGTGGTCATGGACTTCGCACGAAGAGACGTCACTTCCTTAGTGATTCGCCATCTTGGTTCCACACAGCCGTTGCTAGGAAGAGTTTAAATCATTTTCTCCTTTTGAAATTAATTTTTGGTTGTCATAAACAACGTAGCAATAAAATATAGTTTTATTGCAGACATTCTGATCGCTTATGTAGTCATACTAGTGTCAGAATCAGCATATCTAATGCTTAGCAACGACATGTGTGGAACCAAGATGGCGCGTTGCCAAGGGGTGGAGCTAACTCTCACGTCACTCGTGAGAAGTCGTAGCCCACGTGAAAGACAGGCCCTGGCGCGGAAAAGTCACCTGACCATCTTAGTCCGAGTAACAATGTAGCCTTCATTGTTTCCAACAAACGAAAAATTGCCGATTATTAAAATCCAAGATCGAAACAATGAAAGTTACATTGTTATTTAGACTAAGATAATCACGTGAGTTTTCCGCGCCAGGGCCTGTCTTTCTCGTGGGCTACGTGAGAAGTCGAGGCCAACGAGAGACAGGCCAGGCAACACCTCCTAGAAAGAAAGCCTCACAACTGAAAAGTCATACATTGTTACATCATCATAAGTCGACCAAATTTAGGGCTTACTATTGGTAGAAATACGATTAACAATGGTCGAATTATGATGATGTAACAATATGTGACGTTTCAGTTGTGAGGCTTTCTTTCTAGGAGGTGTTGGGCCAGGGCACTCAAAAATCACATGATCATCGGGGTCCTGGTAACAATCCATCCTTCATTGTTTCCAACAAACGAAAAAATACTTATTGTTAAAATCCAAGATGGAGACAATGAAGGATGAATTAAAGGCCGGACCCCGATGATCATGTGACTTTTGAGTGCCCTGGCCTGTCTCTCGTTGGCCTCGTGAGAAGTCCATGGCTAGAGCTAGAAACTTTAGCTTCATTTTAACAATGGAGCTCGGTGACCATGAATATCTATAGACCGTGCTGAAGAGTACAGTACTGTATAAAGAAAGTATGGACAATCATTGTTGCAGGCAACCATTTTGACTCCTATTTCATTCCTATTTTTTAAGATGATTACTTCTCGTTTTGCAGTAAATTTAAACTTGCAGATTGAACACGTCCTTTTTGACAAAAGTTAGAGGGAAATGTGGCTCCGGAGTTTGAATTTGCTGAAAAACAAGACCAAACATCATATGAAATAGGAGTCAAAATGGCTGCCTGCAACAATGAATTGTCCATACTTTCTTTATACAATGCTTTACTCTTCAGTAAATACAGCAATCCAATTGTTAGACTAAAACAATGGAATTCAATGCCTGTGCACAGACCAGGGGATTAAAAGACTATGTTTCTACCACGGTTTATAGATATTCATGGTCATCGAGCTTCGGCCATTTTCCATTGTTTCGAGAAGCTAAGGAAAACTGATCACGCCAGGTGCCGCATAGATCGCACTAAGCTAAAGTTTCTAGCTCCCGGTAGGGGGGAATCTATTGAAAAATGGCGCTGCATGTACAATCGTCCCAACTGCGCCTGCAGCGCCGCCCTATAGGCAGATAGAAACTTTACTTTTATTTTCAGTTTCATTGAAAAACTTTACCGCAGATCACGGTCGGCCTTGATGCAATCTTTTTGGCACCTGGCGCGATCTGTTTTCCTTAGCTTCTTGAAACAATGGAAAATGGCCGAAGCTCGATGACCATGAATATCTATAGACCGTGATTCAAAGTAAATAATTAGTAAATAATTCTTGAGCCAGGTCATTGTTACCACACGCAGAGAGAGTTGCACAATTTTCTTTAATTATTCAGTGTTTTTTTATAATTATTCAGGGTGTTTACAGTTATAATTTTATAACGTCCATTTTACAATACAATTGGTTTATTAATGTTTAATATATAATCGATTTTCGTCCTTTCGGACATCATCAGTATTTTTTTTTTTTTCCAGTTGAGATGTTTAAATGTCTTACAATGGTATTCTTTTTAAATTTTGAACAATATTTCTTCTATTCATTGTTTTTTGGTTATATTGTTGTCTTTTTTTTTTTTTTTTTAAAAAAAAAAAAAAAAAAAAAAAAAAACAGGGTGTTTACTGAACATAAGGCAAAAATTCAAGAGGTGATTCTTTGGGTTATTTTAAGAATCTCTTGTCCTTTTATGATTTTCAGAATGTCGCTTTGTTTCGAAGATATAGAGCGATAAAGATTTTTCGACATAAACAATCTTTTATTACCTAATATTACATGTAAAGCTTCTTAATGTACAATTCCTGAAAATGACTACCACCAGCTAGGATACATGAATCCAATCTTCTCATTGACTGCCAAACCCTTCCAAAACTACCAGGGTTGTTTCTTATTGCATTACACCCATCAACTATCCGATTTCTCAAATATTCTATATTTACCACTGGAGTAATGTAAACTAACGACTTCAGATGGCCCGTTAGAAAAAAATCCAAGGGATTTAATTCCGGGGATCGAGCAGGCCGCAAGTGAGATCCACCTCAGCGGTCTTCATATGTTGCATCTAAGAACTTATGAGAAACAACACTAAAATGCGCTGGTGGTTGCATAAACCACATTACATTTCTCGTTGTTATTTCTCCAGAAAGACAGGTAGCAAATGTTCCATAAAACAGCCGTTTTTAGTAATCAGAATGTTGTTAAAAGATATCGGTATTTTTTTTTTCTTCGAAAAGCCTTTATCGCCTATTTCCGAAAATCGTCAAAGGACAAAAGATTCTTAAAATAACCCAAAGAATCACCCCCTTGAATTTTTGCCAAATGTTTTATAAACACCCTGTATAATTAGAGGTTATATTGCTGATTCTGTTCGAAGCATTGTAATATGGTATTTTTCAGTTTCCGTTTAAACAAGCAGTTGTCCCTCTAAATGCCTAGCCAAGTGAACATGGTATCGCTTGTAAAACTATAGTTTTAAGAATTCTATTTTGGGACACCATAGCGAGGGACTCCACAAAATCTGATCCCGAGAAGATCGAAGGATTTTAACTAGTGATGGTTTTAAGGCGAGTTCTTTAAATTTAATTAGATCCAATTCGCGTTCTCAGCAATTACCAAATGTTATTACGGGCCACTTTTCATAAATATAAATTTTTATTTTGTGAAAAATGGAATTGCACAGTTTTTGTATTCAAACCAGTATGCCATAGAGTGAAAAGTCAATGGTAACATTAAGGTTACTTTTTGACTCTTCCTCTTTGTAGGACATTGAGGGTTTATGTGAAGAAATTCCAATATTTTGATTAATAGGCCTACATATATTTTTGTAATAAATTAAGAAAACATAAAGTAAACTTAATGCATTCTAATAAGAAATAACTATATTTTTGAAAATCATTTTTAAAGTTACAATCAATATTGAAGCCAAAAGCAAATCAGACGACGTGTTAACAGGCGACGAATCAAAGACTTCTTATTTTTATACTAATTTTTTTAATAAAAAAAATCATAGAAACCCTTGACTGATTAGAATAATTATTATTATTTTTCGAGCTTATCTTTAAAATGCTCGTTTATTCGTTTAATTATTTAAATATTAGAGTCAAAAGTTGATCTGTTATCTGTGGTGGCGTTAGACGGCGCTCGCCAGTATTGATCTCTTTTGCATTCCATCAAATGTAAAACACATCGGCAACACTGTTTAAGGCGGTATCAAGAACAGGAAAGGGGGAAAAGTAAAAATAAAAAAAAGAAAGAAAATCTTAATGTTTTTCTTTCTTTTCTTTTTTTTTTTTTTTAAACAAAAAGGAGTAACAAATTTCATTTGGTTGAATGAAATTTTTTCACCGGAACCGATATCAACGGACACTACTTTTCGAGGCTTCACGTCTTTATTTAGCTCGGCAAAAACAATTACTGTGCACCATCGCCGAAATTTTTGAGGCTCTCCGGGTACTTTTATTCGTTTACAAGGGGTTTAATACACTGTAAAAAGGCCCTTATCAGAAGTGCACGGATTTCTAATACATTTTACTCTCGTGGCGTACCTTCGAAGCATGAATCGACCAGCCAGCAGCTACAATGAAGGAAATCATTAAGTTACAAACATTTTATTTTGGTTTCGATCCACCTTTTTGCATTCATCGCGTTTACTATCGATTTGATACAAACTGAGCAAAAATAAAAGGAAAATGAAATGTTCCTTTTAATTTCAACTCTATAACGAACAGGATTCCAAATTAATTTATTTCTTTTCTCTTTAAAGGCACTGTATCCAAGTTTTAAACATTCATAACCCCATTAAAAAAATAGAATATTCCTATGTCTGTCTCTTGCTTTTCTAGTGCTGTTCCAATTGTGCTACAGTCGAAAGAGCTGCAAATTACTCTTTCCGCGAGGTCCAGAAAAATCCCAAAAATCAGAAATCGTTATTGTTTCTAAAAATGAGTAAAGTCGTGCGAAAGAACATTTAAAATGAAAAAATGCGAGAATAATTGGAATCGCAGCACTGTTCTCGGTTTAATAAAGACGATAAAAGACGGTCCTCTATTATCCGAATAATTTTCGTGTTTTGATGGACCTCAAGGAGAGGCTATCTGAAGCTAACCTCGCCCACAAAGCTGGAGCTGCAGCGCCACCTTTGCGTCTAGTTCCACCCGGAGACAAGTGAACATGGCCGCACGTAGAATCTGTCTCAATCATTATTTATCAGTGATCGTAAGTAGAAATTGCATACTTCGTATTTATTCTCGTTAAGACGATGTTACTTATGTATTATACGTTGCTGAAATAAAGGTAACGACTATTTAAAGGCTTGTAGACTTCTATTATCAGTAACTGCGCAGTTTATTGAAACGTATGCTGACTGCCTTGATTTGGGAATTGTCCAAACTGGTTTAAAGCGTCGCGCAAAATGGCTGCTGCTGCTCTCGCAGCACTGTTATGATTAGGATCAAACATATTCCTCTTTCACAATCCGTAAATTCAAATAAATTCGAGTGTAGCGTTCCGGTTTCACGGGTACGAGCGCTCGGGATTGAAATTTTGTAACATCTAGATCTGTTGTATACGTTTTGCCTTTTATTCGTTTAATTTATTTTTATCCGCTTTAGTCGTAATGAGTAAATATCAGAACCGTAACATTATCTTCGGTAAAGTTCTCTCTGCCGATCTTGCTTTACCACGGTGTTCGTGAACTTTAAAGTTTCCAAAATATTATGCTGCCGCAATTCTTTTTTAGTTTATATATTTAGAAAAAGCGTGATTTTATAAATTTGAGTAATTTGATGGGGGAAATTTGGCTGGATATTTATGTATTTATAACCGTATATCGGGTTCGCATTCATTTGAGTTGCGGAAAAAAAATCCCCATAAAATGGGAAAGATTTACACATTTACGAGGAATAACAAGGGAAAAAAAGATTTTTAACGCACTTTTAAGCATTTATGTTTTAACTACTCATTCAATTTTTTTAAAATATAAAAATAAATATTTGAAGTACAAATTCATATAGAAGAGGAGTATGTGTTTTCAGATGCTTTCAAAGCGTTTGAATTTGATGGAAGCGTTATGTATTAATGCCATTGATTTGTTTACATATTAACGAGAGCTCACAGTTTATCTTGCGGTTTCTTTGCGAGTACCTTTTAAATTAAAATGAGGATTATTAATGATGAGCACTTTTTAAAAATAAATAAATAAATAAACATCGTAATTTTTATTTAAACAAAATATTTATTTTGTTTCTTTTAAATACAAAGTGGAAAAACTAGTGCATGTATTTATCACGTAAATAAAATTTTAGAAGTTTTGGTGTAAAATATGTTAACCCATTTAAAATTATATTTAAAAAAAAATAGTAAAGAGGGAATATTTATATTTATTATTGAAATTAACGTTTTTGGTATTTATTTTTTTATTATGCTGTTTCATAAATTTTATCTATTTTTTTAAGATTTCTATATCCACAATAAACACTGAAAATTATATTGGATATATTATACCGAAATCATTAAACATTTTGAAACGTTAAATAATGATAGATTAAATATTTTATTGTGCAATTATACAAAAATGAAAAAAAAATGTGCAAAGAAGCGTAGAGGTGCTTATTAAAGGTAATTTCCATGGAGAAATTAAGTCAAGAGTAATAAAGTATATATCAAATCAATGAACACATTTTTGATTTAACCTATGTATAATAATAATAATAATAAGAAGAAGAAGAAGAAGTCTGGTTCATTGATATCACCTTTCACTGGGATACATGGACTGAAGCCAGGCAGTGGTGGAAGATCATGAAGTTTTTCAAACTTTACAAATAGAATTTGAACGTTTGTGGAAAAAGAATATTGTCATCATTGCAATTGTTATAGGAACCCTTAGGGCAATCCTTAGAAAGTTGAACTTGAGTGGATTAAACACCCTCACCTTTGCAGAAACCTACCCTACTTGAACTGCTTATAGCCTCAGGGACTTCCCTAATAGTTAGGTCCTTGGTTAGGACTTAACTTATTAAGCCTTTTAACTATGATTATGAATCTAATTTGAGATTTGCTGCAATAGTTAATAATAATTCTTAAAATGACCTTTATAAATAGTTAATAATTATTCTTAAAATAACAGGCTGTTTCAACATGGGGCTGTTAGTAAAGGAGTTTCTCCTTTCAAAACCTGAGCAGGATTTGATCCTGCAACTTGCTGGGTCTCGAAATTAGCAGACCTGTACTTCATGCTCTCTGCCATCAAGAAGCCAAAATACCCCTCGGAATATTGATAAACGGCTCTCTAGTCCAACTCTGTGCTCTTGAAAAAAATCATCGAAACTTCACATCAGTTCTTGCTGCTGGGAATCTCTTCTCTGAAAAAAAAAAAAAAAAATAGAATTCTTAAATGATTCTACTTATCACAAGAATTTGCTAACCTGTTTTTTTTTTTTTTTGTTTTTGTTTTATTCCCCTTCCTTTGGTGAAGATTACCTTTAAATTTTTCTATGTACACAAACATTAATGATTCTGAAGCTCCTTTGCACCCTTTTACCCTATAACATACAAGAGAGACTAAAAATGGTGCCCCTCTCTCTATCACAGGGGGAGGGGGATAAAAGTTTTTCTTGTATTTGATTAATTTTGAGTTCAAATTGAAAATTTTGATATATGTTAAGTTATTACCGATACTTTCGTTTTAAGCGAAATTGTGTAATGTCCATAGAGGACAGACACTCCCCGACTTACGATCGTTCAAGTTATGATTTTTCAGACAAACAGTGTTGTGAGACAACAAAAAAGGAAATCTGAATAAAAAAAACAACAAAAAAACAAAAAACTTGGAGAGTACAAACAGTGTGGCAGTGGTCATAGTGTATATCTTGTAAAGTCTTTTGTGCATTAATATCCTTTAAGGCTTCTGAAAGTATTGAAATTAAGGCTTCAAAGCCTCCGTCAATGTCTCCTCGTCTCCTGTTGCTAGTGGGACTGAAAAGAAGGAAATAAAAACTCATGAATGGTCTGTGAGGATTTTATCCTACACCATATCTCAGCTGTTCTAATTATCGATGAAAAATAGGAAAGTCAGCATACTTGAAGACAAACTAAAAATAATAGCAAGTTTTTATACGTTATTTATCGTTTTTGATTTAACGATATTTTCGAGTTCTGGGCCCCTATTCTCGAAATTTTCGTGTTAGCAACTCACATGAGTTAGCTGTGTCACATGATACAAACTCGAATGATCAAACAAAATTGGTATTCTCGAAAACCAACTTACATGCTTTTTGCTCGTCTTATGTGTATTGTCAACTCATGTGAGTAGAGCTTGTGATAGAGCTACGAATTCGTTATTCTGCTTGTGAGTAGAGCATGTGACAACAGTTTCCGGTTATTTGATTGGCCCTTGATGAAGAGTCTCGATTCCAGATGCTTAGCAATGTCGAAACTCGTGTGAGTGTGACGAACTTCCTCTCACCAGTCGAATTCTTTTATAGTTTGAACTGCAGAATACCAATTGTGAGTTGAAAGCACTCTGTTGATATAGTGTATGTGAGTTTGATTGCAACACGAAAAATTCAAGAATAGGGGCCCTGATGCGTTTATCGGTACATAACCCCATCGTAAGTCAGAGCGACTGTATACCTTAAACTTTGCCTCAAAAAGTCAGACAATGAAGAATGTACACTGTGACAATAATTCAGTGAATAGTCTGTCAGTGGGATAATACACCTTGCCACAAATACTGGATTGGCTAGTTCAGAGCCTCAATATTTGTTATTTTTACAGTAAGTGAACACAAAGTGTTCCTTGAATTCCACGAAAGATGTAAAAAAAAAAAAAAATGGGCACATGTTCTTTTGGAAAGTAATTATGCTTTAATTTTTTTGCTTAAGTGATTTATCACACTTCTAATTTTGTTACCCTATCAGACTTGTTTACAGTTTCATTATCTGGGAATGTTAAAATCTGGAAATTGCCCTAAAACTTTCAAGAGGCACTATGTCTTCATGACATATCACAATTTCTGTTGTTTTGACCAATTCATTTGAACGGTAGGGTTTTGCAGTTGGCATATAGTAATCAGAGAAATAAAGATATTCACTGCTAGTATTTGTAATTGGCTAACTCTTGTATAAAAATCAAATTATGGGGAAACATCTTATTCTTGTCTCTTTTGTATCGATACCCTTATTGGAATCCATCTCTTTCACATAGATATCACTTCTTCAATGCTTCTGAAGATGCAAATAGCTGTACAATTAAATGTGGCAAAGCCTTTACGACAAAGATACAATCTAATAGGCCACATGCAAAACTCCAGTGCGCATGTTCAGTGGCGCTCTCAAGCAGTACATTAGGGGATTGATAGTGTCAATAGAGCTTTATGAGGCATTTGAAATGTATGCGTTATGGCCCTGCAACAAATACAAGACAAATTCATCCTAAATTATCAACTTTCTAACGTAACAGCAAACTAATGCGGGAAGCTGTTTTGTTTACACGGCGATTACTATCAATCCCGAAATGCATCATGCTCACTAGCACATGAATAAGATCTATTCTAAGGATAAAGAGTAATAAATTGGAGGGGGGGGGGGGCATCTAAAAACCAAACATAAAATCCTGCAGAAATGTATTAAGTGCTATAACAAAATTTAAGCACAAGTATATCTTTCGTGCCACAAATAATGTGTGTGTGTTTATTGATTGTCAATAAATATTGTAATTATTATGTAATATTTCTCATAAATTTTGTTAATGTGCATTTAATTTTTAAATTAACAACAAATTAAAATAAATGAACACAAATAAATGCTGTGTCACATTAAAGGAAAAATTTCTTAATTTTTTTTGTAATTTTTTATAGTTGAATATTATTATTTATCAGTTTTAAATTTATCATATGTTAATAAGAAATGCCTTGGAAAAATGAAAATCAGTATTTTCGTTTGACTTCCCCTGTTCTCTGTATCCTTTGAGGAAATTCGAGGATTATTACAATTAGAAAAAAAGGGGAAGGAAAGATTTTGCGACCTGAATTTGAACCAGGAACCACTACTTTCATTCACTCTAACCAATTGAGCTATCTTAATCAAGTTCATAAAGTCGCAATTCAGCCCAAATCAAATTGCAGTGTTTACTTTAGGGAGAATAATTGAGTACCCGGGACCCAATGTATTTCAGTTATTGAGTTCCCTCTTATTTATTTAGCGTACTCTTTCAAAAAAAGAAAAAAAACCCATTCATTAATAATATTTTCTTCTACTCTTTCAATGCCCATTGAATTATTACTAGTAGTTGAAGATGAATCGGGTGAAATTTTTCCTTGACTAAAAAGTCCGTCATTACTCTAGGTTTCTTACGAGCCGTGCTGTTGGCAGCTTCACTTTCACTCTGCTTTTATATCGAAAACCTTTGCTATGATATCGGTGATCATGTTATGTCTTAGCCAATTAACTGCTAAAACTCGCACCAATCATAGGGATTTTACAATCGACCTTGACCAGACAAGAAGTCTGCGAAATAAATTTAGTGTCTTCCCGAACGCTTAAAAATTTCAAAATGGCATCCAACTGAGAAGTATTAGTGTAATTTACACTAAATTTAGCATTAACGTTAACCCAGGCTATGGAGTTTGTCTTTAAATTTCATCACGAGTTTGATTGGCTATTTCAGTTTTGCAATGAACGCTTCTCATGAATCAGGCTCACTAGTTCGAGGAGGATTAAAAAAAGTTCTGAAGATTTATCCATGCTATTTGCATTTAGAATTTTAGGTATTTTGCAATAATATGTATATTTAACAATAGGTCTATTCAACAAAACCTATTGCCCTGGTACTTAGTTTTTTGTTTTTTTTTCCCCTCACAATGGCTTTTTTGGACTCGTCCTGTATATATATTTTAATTTATGAAGTTGAAAAGCACTCTTTCATGCAAGTTTTGTATAACAACATTTTCTGATTCCTAGTTTTATGACAAAAAATACTGAAGAGCAGAAAATATTCTAGAGGACTCTAATTGATAATGAAATTAACAATATCGAATAACTTGATGTTTTCTGTCTGTTATAGAAAAAGGTATAGGCCTGGAATTTCTAAAATACTTTTCTTTGCTAATCTAAATCTCCAGGTGTGAAGAGTTTTTTGTTATGTCACATGAAGGCTAAGGTTTGAGAATGTAGGAAAAGACAGCAATGCTTCATTGATGATTCAATTTCAATTAAATTTGGAACTCTTTAATTCAAACTCTTTGTAAGCTGACGTCACTTACGGTAATATAGTGCAAGATGATGTCATTTAGACGTTGAGGGAGTTGACTAGTGATTATGTGAGATAGATTAATCATTCCAAGAAATTCTTGTGATGTGGCTGTCTGGTTCTTGCAGCTGTTTGCAGTTTTGTGATGTGAATTGTAATTGAATTTCAAATTTTCATTAATATACGGACTTGTTTTTAACCAGTGTTTGGTGGGGCAAGCTTGGCTGAGATGAATGCACTATTTAATATACCTATCATATATATTAAACAGTTACACTACTGTCGTGAGAATATACCTATACTCTGTGCTATTCTGATTGGCTAATATAGGGTTCGCACTAGGATAAATTATCTGCGAGTCAATTTCAGAAGATATGAGTCAAAATTTAGATTCTTTCTAACTTCCATATTTTTACATGCATCCACAATTTCTATAGTTGCTGCCATATTTAATTAGAAATTTAAATAATACCACATGTCACAAAATGAAGTGAGGTTAAAATGTGATGAGAAAGATATGGGCCGATGATATTCAAATTTAACAAGTCAATTTTGACTCGCTGATCAAAAAATCACGAGTCAATGTTTAGCAAAAATGCCTATTTGACGCGTAAATTGCGAGTAAGCGCGAACCCTGCTAATGGCACATTCTGGCACCACGTCAAGTTTTTTCTTATATTGCACAGATCATAAATACAGTTTCAAGGCCAATGGATTGGTGATTTTGAGCAGTGGATGGCTTCTGTGTGCTTCTGCTAGATTTTTACGTGTCGGTTTTTTTATAGGATTGTTCAGGCTTGTCAGTTGATAAGCTTTCACATCTTGGAATGTGCTATAGACCAGCAAGCATGTTGAATTTGAAGTAGCTTATAGTGTGCGAACTTATGGTACACTTTCAGTGTTCTCCCCAGGTTTTTGAAGGGGTACAGAGTCTCGCAGGTTTCACTGGCTGCATGGCTTATTAAACAAAAATTTTTATAAAACCGTGTTAAACTAGGGCACTACTCTAGGCTACTGCAGTTCTTTGGGGAAATCGTAGCCATGCAAGAATTTGTATGTTGTATATCATCAGTCGGCAACCTTTTGGACCTCACGGATCACAAAACTCGAAATTTTGAAACCTATGGACCATGAAACTCAATTTTGAAACCTGCAGACCACTAATCAATTATTATCAAAGATTCTCTGTCTGTGACACGAGGATGAATCGGAATATAATGAAACAGTGCAATAAACAAAAAATGCAAATAAAATCCACAGTTCTCCAAGGACCAACAAAATTTTTTCACGACCTACTGGTTGCCGACCACTGTTGTATATGACTAGAGTAAAGTTACCTGAAGGATTCGTGAACTTGCCAAAATTGGGAATTACTTAAATTTGACCCTTTTATAGGAAAACTTGAAATGTTATGATGGAGTCTCATCTCTCCCAAGTTGGCTATGTCGGTTCTGAGGCTTTACCAGCTTTAGGAATTTGCCAACTTTGAGAAATCTTAAAATGGTGGGATTCAAAATGGCCAATGTTCAAAGAAATTGAAAAAAATCTCTGTAGATTGCAATACAACAGACATGTGGAAAACTGAAATTAACAATTTTGCCAAATTGAATCTGAAACTAAACTCCAGTTTTGTTTTTCACTATCTTTATATTCAATGTTCTGTGGCCATTAATTAGCAAACCCTTGATAACAAATGTATAATTTGATGCTTAATTTTGGGTTGTTTCATAATCATTTGGTAATTTTGAAACAAATAAGACCACAGTAATAGCTGAAGAGATAAATTTTATTCAAAAAAAATTTGTCCTGAGCAGCAGCTCACTGTGTAAAAATGCAGTGATGACAGAAGTGCCATTAAGTGGTCTAAGAAATCGCTGAAGGCATGAATCACAGAATACTGGTTAGTGAACTATTTGCCTCTCAAAAAGTGGTCCAAATGATGTGAAAGTCTGATGGGTTGAAGTCTGATAAATACTCAGGGTGAGGGGAGGAACTTGTACCCCAGGGCATTGAATTTTTGCATGCTTCCAGTAGACACATGTGATCATCTCCATCATGGGGGAGTATGAGACCCAAATGATTCTTGAGTGATGGTTGTTGCTTAATTTCTGGTGATATTATCTAGCAAATACATTTGTAACAGCAGTACACTTAATTTGTGATTGTTTGACGTTGGCTTTTCTTTGACTTAACTGTATCATCTCACATACAACTGGACGACTGACTCCTGGCTTTTGGTTGATATCAACTTCACTGATACACAACTTTGTAAACAATCTATGGATAGTTGTTTCACTCATTCTGCTGACAATCCCATGCATTGGCATTGTCAACCATTTTAGACACTTTGCATCCAAGTTTGAATTCTTGCAAATTTGTAACCTCATGTTTGTGCTGCTTGATTATGCCACAAACTGCTTTGATCTGACTGAAATAATTTATTCAGCACATGAAATAGATCCATTTACTTTGTAAAGGTGTTTCTACTTTGATGCCTGGTTACGGGGCATTCAGATTAAGAATGCATCCCATCAAAACAAATACACGTTGGTTTTGCTGGCTGTCATTTGGCAAAAGCTGCTGAACACTCTGATTAGCACTCTTCTGTTCTGATGAAATAATTCTTATTTTGAATGTTAATAAGGCATATTTTAGAATAATCAAAAAGGAAAGCTGTTTGTGAAAAGGCATATAAAATGTAAAGCCAATTAAGTTGTTATTGGGATTTTACGATGCATTATTAAAAAAATAAATGAAAAAAAAAAAAGAATTTTTAGGTGCTGCTCTTTGTTTTCCAATGTTGTCAATCCCTGCTAGCTCACTGGAATTTGGTTCTCAATATTGTAGGTAGCAGATCGAGAACATCGCCACTCACGATTTGAAGACCTATTGAAACAAAAAATATATAACAGAAGAAAGAGGGCAAAAACAATTAAGTTTTTAACGACTATAAAAAAATGCAAGGCGATGAAAAGTTGCAACAAAGATGAAATCGGGCCTGTGCTTAATGCAGTTTTAAGTTCTTTCTAAGTGAACGTTGACTCTTCAAATTCTCTTTTGAATTTGTCTGTTTTGCCTTACACAGGGTGTCTCTAAATGGAAGGACAATAAGTACCTAGCGTGATCTTTTGCGTAATGACAAACTTAAAGTTCCTAATGCAAAATGTTTAAAACTCAAATTTTAAGGGTCTAAACATCACACGAAGTTTGCTAAAAAGCTGGCAGAAAACTTCATTTAATCTGAACAATTGCCGCAATTCTCATGGAATAGCACAGTTCATTATGTAATAGCTTGAAATAGATTGTTCATAAATGATGTAACGATGCGATTTTTTAGACCTTAAATTTTGATTTTAGACGTTTTCGATAGGGAACTCTTTTTTGCGTGGAATCACTGTATATTATTATTGGCCTTCTATTTAGAAACGCCCCATATATAATCCTATGATTGCACCTTCTTTTGATGGCAGCCATGTTGATTTCACTCGATCAACGTGAAAAATTATATGCGAGTCAAGTGAGCTGAAAACCATTGAGATGCAACTGCCAATCAGCACATTCTGCGGTGTGCAACAATTCAAAGGACTGCTAACTTTTTTTTTTGATGGGATGCAGAATGGCCTATAGTAACCTACTTTCAAATTAGCTTTGGCGAAATCGGCCAATAACTATAAAAGAACCCAATATAAATGTTAATTCCTACTATTTTTTTGCCTGGAAGAATGGAGCACTTAACAGTTTTACAACAGATTTTTTCTACATTTTTTGATATAGAAGTTTGAAATTTGGAATGTGACTTAACATAGGCATGTCTTTTTGGAATGTGACTTCACCATTTAGTTTGGTTTTGATTGGTCCACTGGGGTTAGAGTTATGGGGGAGGGGGGAGTGGCAGTTGGAAGGGACCATCTGATTAGGGCTTCAGCTACCATACCCTCTTCTGGGGGATTAATTTCTTGTTTATTAAGTTTAAACATTATTTGCATGCTTTTTCATCCTAAAAACTAAACTTTTATTGGTTTTTGTAGTTGAATGTCAAACAAGAATTTTCCTCCTCCTCCCGTTTTTTTCTAGATAATGATTGTATCATCTAAAAGCCTAATATACTTTAAAGCAATTGTGATAGTTATTCCTTAATTCCTTGACTATTCCGAAAGAATATTGAAAAATCATAATCAAATGTGCAAATGTTTAAAAAAACACACTATGATTTTTCTAAAATTAAAACTGCGATAAAATTGACTTTTTCACTTAAATGAGATGATGATCAGGTTTCAAAAGTACCTGATCACTGTATAGCTATCGCAATCCTCTCCATATGCATGCTATGAACCACCAACGCTACAAAGTCCATTTTCTTAACGTAATATAAATAAAAAATATAATCAATACTTCAGTTGAAGATGAAATTATAACACTAATTAAAAGGTTCAAACTGACATTTTCTTAGGCATCTTGTGAATAATTCATTCTAAGTATTCTGGAGTTAATTGCTGGGCAACTTCACTAACTACATCAATGATATTTCTTTAAGAAAACCTTTTTATATGACTGAGATCATAGAGAAAAAGAATATGCTAGAGCCTTTTATGAAAATGATTAATTATATTTTTTAATTTAAAACTAATTTTTTCTTCCAGTTTTTTGTATTAGAAAAAAAAAGCATATATTGTTGTTTTATCACGAGGGTAGCAACAAAAGAGCATGAAGTTCCATTGAATTTTGAAAATTATTTTATGGCTGTAATTTAATTCATAATTTGCTATAAAAATTTGAAAAATACAGCTTTTTGAACAATTATTAACAGTGAAGGAGACAAGTATCGGAACTGAAATTTTATATTTTAGTGAATAGAAATGCTAAATCTTAAAAAAACTTTATTCGATATAATAAAAGCTGAGCACAATGGTCTGTCATGTTCAGCATATATTTTTTCAAATATGTGCAACACATTCTAACAATTTGTAGAGCAGTTAGATAATATTGAATGCAAACAAAGTTATTTATCAATATGATGGAGCTACAGCTCATACAGCTCGAATCTCAGTGGAACAAGTGCAGTCTTTCTGCACATTCACTGCACCTTTCAGTGTAAAATGCGCTTTGTCAGTTCATAGAACATTCCCTAGACACTTGATCCACTTCATAGAACCAAAGGGCAAAATCCAGCATTGTCGTGGTTCATGGGTTTTCATTGCTTCACAGTGTGGATCTTTTAAGAATACCAGTACAAAATGGACCGCAGAACTTTTCAAACTGTTGACCATAGTATAGGCAATTCGCCTAACACCGTTCCTGCACTAGTTGCAGTATATGGGGCACATGCTACAGGATCAGTCACTGCAACATCGTCAACTTCTTCCTCTAACTTTAGCCAGACTCAAATCATCTGGTCTTTTTTATCTTCTTCTTTAACCCATTTATTGACATGGGTCTTCTTAGTCCTTTCAGAAAGTGTTCTTTCCTCAGTGTAGTTGCAGCTGTTGTGATGAAACAATTAACAATGTATAGTCTCTGTTCAACAGCCATGCTATTCATCACATCATAGTGTATTGAATGACTGCTTGCTTGCGATACTGCTTGTACAGCAACATGTTTTTGCCTAGTGGCCTAAAAATTGGAAATAACTTTTCTTCAAGCTTAAGTAGCCTTTGCACGGTTTCATTAGGATGTCTACCAAATACTAATATTCCTCATAGTGGACCATCATTATATTTCAGCTATAATGTGTTATGGTGCTTCAAGTTCAGATTTGTGTGAAAAATGTTTCATTAGTCGCGTTCACAACCTCTTAACTTTTCTCGCTTTTCTCACTTCTCTTGCTTAAGTCACTTTCAGGAAAGCAAAGTTTCAAAAGTCACTTTTCTGAAAGTAAGTCAGTACCCACTTCCCCTCTGCTTTTCTTACTTTTCTGGCTTTACAGCTACTAACTTCCGGTTTAGTGGTAGCCATATTGAATCGCCACTTCGCTCGTTTGATGATTGCCCACCGATAAAACTTGTAATTTAAAGGCGTTCGTAACCTATTTAATGTTGTAAATTTTTTTGGTTATAAATTAAGGAATAATAAAACCATGGAGAATATTAAAAAAACATTTTTCACAATTAATAAGTCCTTTACTATTTTTCAAACAATTTCAATATGTTCGTCATGCTATTTATGGCTGACGCAGTTTTAGATGCAAAAGTAACAAAAGCAGCAAAAGTCATCTTTTCACTTCCTGTTTCATTCACAGTGAAAACCTATTTTCTTTGCTTTTCAAAAAGCAAAGACAAAGTCACTTACCCTTAAGTGAAAGGTATTGAATGCGACTATTGTGTTCGTCATCCTTTTGAATGTTTATTGTTGCTTGTTGTATATATTATCCTTTAGCGTCAACAATTTTACTTGTTTTTTCACTACCTGCCATTTTCTTCAACCGTAATATTGCCTGCAAAATATAAATATCCAAGAACAGAAGTTAACAAAGCTTCCGGACATCTGATTAAAATTTAGTTTTAATTAAAATTACTTAATAAATTCATAATGCACAGTTTTGAATATTTTTGATGATTTAGTGCATTTTCAGAATAAGCTGTTAGGCCTGATCGCCGACAATGTGTACATTCCGATAGGCCTAATTCGCCGACGAATTTGCTGCACTTTTGAAACGTTGATTTAATACAGAACCTAATTGAATTTTCCTGCAATTTCTAACACTCTTCTGCTGAAGTAAAAATAATACACAGTTATAAATGAATTTGTGATAATTCTTAGAAACATCGGAAGGAAAATTAATTTTGACAGTGGCTAACTAAACGTGAAGAACTCGGACTTGGAGTTACGAAATATTTGGTTAAAAAAAAAAAAAAAAAAGTCGATAGGAACAAAATCTTAATAAAATTACATTAATAAATAAGATTATATTACAATAATGACTTTAATTGTATAATTGTGAAAAGTTTTAAAATAAATTTTAAATAAGTCGTCAGAAACGATTTAATTACACACGCGTTGGAAAAAGACCACGAATCCGGGAGGCTTCTGGTCCCAAGCATTCCGGATTCGCAGTCCCCCACTGTACCTTGTAATCACTGTCATTTCTAAGGGTTAGAAAATAGCTTTGTTGGCCAGGTTTAAAACATAAGGCTAAAATGAAAAATCTGATGCAATTTAGCATCATATATCAAGTGATAACTGCTTTTGTCATTTCTTTACTGTTTTTCTGGCATCATTTAAGCTGCACTGTAGTGGTAACTACTGCACACATGAATATGTTCCAGGAATTCAAAGAGTCTGGTCTCCTTTTATGTGTAACATAACAAATCACAAAACAAGTGATAAACAAGACTGATAACAAACAGGAATATGGAGCCAAAACAAAATTGTGAGTGGCTGCTGGAACCCTAGCAAAGAAATGGAAGAAAAAGAATTCAGTTTTCTGTTGCTGAAATTTTCTTTTCAATTTTTGGTTCACGTTTTTGTATACAAGATTTTGTATAAATGATTTTAAATTAGGCCAGAACAATCTTGAAGCAATGGAATTTTTGACAGAGGGGGAAAAAAATCAAAAATTTACCACTAGGGAAACAAACTACAGCTAAGAGCAGTACATATGCAAGTTATGACAAGATATTCAATATGCTGTTCTTTGTTTAGTGTTAAGAGTTGAAATCCCAAAGCGGTATGCTCACCAACAGATCTGAATGTCTGTGTCAGGGTGGGATGTCCCTATATCATATGCTTTCAATTATGCCAAGTTTGCAATTTGTCCACTGAACTCGGCAGTTTTCAAGTGTTCCCTGTTTTCTTGTATGTAATGGAAAATTTATTCAGGTGTTGTTTCTGTCGTCAATGTTCATGACGTGTGTATATTGTGCAGTACTAGTAGTTTGCTTACTGCACCACTTAGTGGCAAACTTTTGAACCTTTTCTCATTTTGCCAAAGCTAATTCCATTGCTTCAGGAGTATTCATGTCAAATTTTAAGATCTATTACAGAATGTTGTCAGTGAGTGGTTCAAGCATGAGAGCACTCCTGCCCATTTTAGTTGTATAGTTTGAAATTATTTGGAAACTATCTATCGTCATAGCTGGATAGAACGTAGGGGGGGGGGGGGAGTATTGCATTACTTTTGAATATTTTTTTCAGTTTCGGAAACAAGTTTGTGATGCATCATTTCAACAATGTAATAAGTCATTCAAATAAAAATGAGCTAAAGAATATTAAAATGTTGAATGAGCTTATTGCATCACCGCTGTATTATAACACTGGTGATCATGCGATGAGATTAGCCTTCAGGTTGTGATAATAACAGTAGGTCTATCTATAACAACTACCCATGTGACTATCATTAAGCTCAAGTGGTCGTTATATACAGGTTCAGTAAAAAAAAAATTACAAATCAAGAACATAATTAAAACGGTTGTTTATTTCTTTATAAAAGATATCTAAGTCAGGGTTCATTTTAGGCAGGGTTTACGAGACGCACCACCCCGTTTGCCCTTTTGATGAAAAATTTCCATCCCGCTGCCCTTTGATCCTGATCACGCACCCCGATATCCGAAAATGTGCCTACAAAGAAAAATCTAAAAATCTTGTAAAGGGTTAAGGAACTTCAAAAAGAATAATGCATTTTTTAATAGAAAAAATATTTTTTTGAAAACATAATGCCCTTTTTTTGAAAATTAAGTGCACTTTTGGGGGGCAAAGTGCCCTTTTTAGCCCTTAGCACCCTGCCCTTTTTCGAGTCTAGAATGAACCCTGTAAGTACTTCATTTTGCACTTTTTTGTTTGTACTTCATTATCATTTGAAAGAACCAGTGGCTGCATTTCGGACCTAGGTTAGGATCTGATTGATTGGTTACTCAGCATCGTTAGCGATGTGATTAGCACTTAGGTTTATACATGATTGGTTTCATAGGTTATAGCACCTTTTCCACAGAAGGACTATAATAGGCAGATTTTATAATTTTGGTCCCTTAAAGAATGTGTTTTAAATATGCATTTTGCTTACTGCAATTAGATTGAAGTATCAACATTGCGCAGAGTTTCTCCTTTGTTAGGAGCTTTAGCAGAAAGCTACTTATAAGAATGCATGCTTGGTCTGTACGTTTATCTGGCCGTCCATCCGCTGTTTGCATGTTAACTTTAAAACGGATTAACTTTTTCAAATTCTGTTTTCAGAAATGTGACCATCAAGTTCTTAGCTTGGCTGTATCAACTTTTCAGACTTTTTCGTGAACCCCTTGAAGTCGAATTCGCATGCTAAAACAGTGACTGTAAATAATACAAAGACAATTGCATGTCATATAAAAATTGATTCGTCAGAATGAATACATTCTTATTTTCTGTTATCTTTTAAGCATTGTTGACATGGGCAAGTGCACATGATAATTGCTTTGTCGAGACTCAATCACTCAATTATTGTACTGCATTGAGCAATAAAATACGGTAGATGTAAATTCGGAAAGAATTAAATGAATTTCCGTTGTTTATTAGTAATTTTAGCCAGACTTTAAATTCTCGAATGTTACTTCTAAGTCACAGCTAAAGGTCCTTCTTGGAATGATGCAAGATTTTATTTTTTAGTAAATTGGCTACATAAAATTAAAATGAAATCTTTTCATTAAATTTCTGTAAGGATACAAACTTTTAAGAAGTAAATGCTTTAGAAAATGAGTGATTTCATGCTTGGTTTTATGCTTAAAGGTTGTTTTTTTTCTCTTTTTCTTTCTTTCCCATATCCAGGTAATCCATCAAACCATGTAAATGAACAGGTATGAAAGATTCTTCTTCTAAACACTAAAAATTAACTTAGAACAGTTTTGTATTTTTCACACAAATAGATTTTAAATGAAATGAGAGAATAAAATCAAAAGATTAGAACTTTTATCAGCAATAAAATATTTTTAAAATATAAATTTTTAATTATGAAAACAAATGAATGATTTAAAAATGAAAATTGGTGAAATAAAATATTTTTAGTGGAAAATGCCATGGAACAATACATTGAAATTGGAGTGTATACGGTAAAGGCAAATAATACGTTTTAGGGAATTTTTTATTACATGTACATACAGTTGAACCTCGGTATCTCGAATTTCATGGGAACAGAAAAAAAGGTTGAGGTAAAGAGGTTTTGAGATATGGAGGATTTCTTTTAAATCAAGATTTTTAGGTTAAAGGTACTGTGAGAGTACAGAGAACAGCAAGAGATTAAATTGTAAGTGTGGCACCACTAATGTCAGAAACCCACAAATGCTCAAATTTTGTATGCAACAGACTTGCCAAGGAGATTGAAAAACTTTTTTTCGTTATGCGCAAGAATCGTCTCACAGAAGTGACGTCAATTTCTTCGTTTTTGATGAAAATTTCACATAATTTAAGAAAAAAATTGGCTTTCTGGCAAACTAAGTCAAAATTCGACATAGTGAGGTTTTCTGAGAAAATATTTTGAGATAACGAGGGGAGAAAACATTGAATTAATGGTGAAAATGCAGGGAAATAAAAACAAAAGTCAAGATATCGAGGTTTACGAGATAACGCAGTTCGGCTATATATTTAATCTGGTAAAATTCTATAATTACCTGTCAAATTAACTCCAACTTTTAGCTCGTTTTGAAAAGAGATTTCTGGCATTTTCAAAGTGATTGTAGCTCTATGGCATTTTTAAAGTGATTTTGACCACTTAAGGTGGATTACTGGAAGGGTAGGAAAATTTGTGATGTCCACGTTCAAGTCTTGTTTCCTGTTCTGCTGAGAGGCCTGTTAAAATTATTTTTTCTCTTCTAATTACTGAAGCTCTTTTTGTTATTTTGAAAACTTGTGGCTCCAATACAAAACCCATGCGATAAAATTAGGGCCTATTTAGTTTAAATAAAAATCTATAATAAAACTTGGGTATAGTAAAACTTCGATTAAATGAATTAGTTGGTGGGAGAGATTGTCTTTTAAATCAAACTGTCTATAACTATGTGAAATAAAAGGTCTGCTTAGCCTTTTTTACATTAAAATATTAATATTTAACTTAAAGAAATAACCGGTAAGATAACTGATGACAATTGGTTTGAAGAATCTTTTCGCATATGCTTCTTTTACTCTGAAGAAAATATCTGTATAGCATACCAGTCATCAGATAGTTTGAAAAATTGGGAAGCAGTTGGACCAACTTGTTCCAAAACAAAAATTAACGGGAATATTTATAGCAAGTAGGAAGAACAAGCCTGATTTGTGTCAATTTAACAAAGTGAAGGTTTTTTGTAAGATATCAAATTGATTTAATATATAATGTTGGGTTAATGTTCAAAATGGTTTACTTAAATCTTAATGTAGTTTTATTTATAAATGAAAAGATTATAATTTTAGCATGTAGCAGATAGTTTCTGTTAATGCAGTGGCTTTGTTCACCTGTGACCTCTTTCAAAAGTAAGGGTGGTTCATATCAGTGAATTGTTGGATGAAATGAACTTTGCAGCAATAAGAACAATACATGTATAGTGAATGGAAGCATTTATAGTCAAACCATAAGATTTAGAGCCCTGAGTGAAATGATAGATTAATGGGGGGGAGGGGGAATGATATTAAGTTCTCTCTGAGAATTAACTTCCCTTTTTTTAGTTAGTTTGATTGTTTTTTTTTTTGTTACTTGATTTTTTCACTCGGTGCTCTAGATCTTATGGTTTGACTATACATTTGCATTTAATTTCCAAATATTCTTTCTGCTGTTGTGTGCACATGATAAAATATTGTTGGAAGGGAATATGTTGCCATTTACATAACCTGAAATTCTCCTCGTTTTGGCCTTGCTTTAATGTTAGTTATCTATGAACAAAATTATTAGAATTGAATTTTAATTAACAGAAAAAAAAAATTTCTTAGACATGTATTATAATATTAACATGCATTCTAAATTATATAATTTGAAATTAATTTATAAATTAATAAATAATAAAATTAATAATTTATTCATTTAACATTTTTCATAGTTGTACAGTTTTATTATTTAATGATATTCTTAATTTTCCACGTTTATAAATTTTCTTTAAATTTTTTTTAAAATGTGAGTATGCTCTGTCTTTCTGTGAAATTTCAAAAAATTATCTACGGCTAATTCCTTGGTGGCTATATAACACGGAAACGCGTGCTCCTTTATCTGCTTTGGCAGTAAAACATTCTAGTTGGTTTTACATCCACGTTCTGAGACCTCTGGGGTCAAAATTCTATAGATAGTAGAGGAAACTGCATATTTTGAGATGGAACCAGTGGTTGGAAATGCATATTTCAAGCACCACAAAAATTTATTTATCATGCATTTCATGGTTAACCTAACTGGTACGTATTGATGGTGCTAATGCTACATGATCCAACACCATACGTGGTGACCTACCCAGTTTCTCATAAGCTCTTATCTATGGCGAGAAATGTCTTCCAATTTGGATGATGACTATTGGCAGAGCTTTCTGTACACCCGTTAGGCTTTCCAGGCACTAAATTCTTCTGCCAAAAGAATTTGTTCCATAAGGACAGACAGTGAATGGAGAATACTACAGGGAAGTTCTAAGGCATCGGCGAAATTGAATTCGCCGAACACGCCCTCAGATGTCTGCTGACAAGTCATTTGTCTTATATCACGACAGTGCACCAGCTCGCACACTTCTAATTGTGTGCGGATTTTTAGCTTCTGTGAATTTTACGGACATTCCCAACCCTCCATACTCTCCTTTTGAAAACAGGGAGTCCTTTCTGACTTAATAATATAAGATAGCCTCTTGACTAGGATGATGTGGAACATGCATTTTGAAGGAGAGAAAAACTAAGGCGTCTGTACTCTACAAATGTTTTTGACAGAAATGCAATTTCACAACCCCAGATTTAGTACCATGTGACTTTCTTTCTCCTAAAATGAAGATGCAGCTCAAGAGACAAAGGAGATAACAACAGTCGGTGAAGGAGATTCAAGAGATAACAACCGTCGTCTTGAACATATTGACAGAAAATGGTTTCCAGAATTGTTGAAATTTCACTGGGATCGGTATTATCAACTCAGGAGGGGACTACTTTGAAGGATATGTACGTTTTTTTTTTATTTTGCATGTACTTTTTTATTTTTGCATGTACATTTTGCAACTTGGGAATTTGAGCTTTTGGATCACAGTTCGTTTGGTGCAGTAAGATGTAGTGCTTGAAAGCCTAACAGATGTACAGAGAAAGCTTCACATCAAAAAAGCATCCTTGTGGATATCTTGCTCTTTGAACCATCTGACCATAAACAGATTTGTGATTTATCCATTGCATCATTGCCAAAAGTTCTTTCAACATTTCATGAATTTCTTTAGCTGTTAAAACAAAATTTAATACATGTACAAATTTTTTGGTCTTTCAAATCACTCACTTTTGCAAACAATGATTGCACAAATAAACAAAATGTAAACGAGTGCTACAGTGAAACTTCCCTTAACAGACACCTCTGTATAGCAGACATTTCTCTGTAACGGACACTACATTAGTTCCCGGCAAAATTACATTGTCTTCTATGGGCCCAGTACTTCTAAATAGCAGACCTTCTTAATAACGAATGCGGACACTCAAGCTGTATTACTCCCTGGACTGATTTTTCATTTTCGACTTCTTAATAGCAGACATACTTTCACTTTCGATTTTAAATTTGAAAAGTAAGTGGGAAAAAATTCTCAACATACAGGTTAGAAAAAGAGCTTCTCTTGCTTGCATATGTTCTCTGCTTAAGTCAGTAAAGCCATTCTTCAATCATCATCGTCCTTAGCTGTTCCCATTATTTGCATGGGGTTGCTGTTGTTATTAGATGTGGCAATGGTTTTTCTGGCCGGATGCCCTTCTTGATGCCAACCCCTAGGGGAAATGTTAGGAGAATGCTTTTAAGTGGAGTTGCACTTAAAAAATCGAATTTTGGGTCAAAATTTGAAAATTATATATTGGAACCTTCAAACCTTCTACTTTCAATCTGTGCAAGTGATTTTCTCAAATTTGTACGTTTTTAACCCCCCAAAACGTATTATTTTATTAGACCCTTGTATAATGGCGTAAATCTAATCTCCATAGGATAATAAGAAGAAATAATGTGTGCGCGCACACTGGCAAACTTTGATTTCATTTTTCTCACGTTCAATTTTTTTCACCAAATGCGATTCTATATTTTAAAATATCTCTACTTCTAGTGAATGGATTTTCATAAATTTGGGCATTTTGGAAAGATCTCATCCTCCTGCAGAGGGCAGATTGATTACGTTTTCAATATAATAATTAGATAAAAAGTGATCTCCAATCCTCTAGGATGCAATCGTAACTTGAGATATTTACTTTATAATTAAAAAATAAAAAAAGTGATCAATCTGCCCTCATGAAAAATGTCTGGTCTTTTCAATGGTGTATACAAAATCTTTCTAGCTCTATTAGTTAAATTTAAAAATTAATTTAAAGCCAAATAAAATACACTTCTTTGTAACTTGCTAACTACTGCAGATATAAGGATACACTTGATGTCTTTCTGAAGATAATTTGTAGATCTTTCAGTGTTCAAAATTTTATTTAATTCTATGTATAAATAGAAAAGTTATTAAAATCAAAAAAAAATCTGCCCGCACAGGAGCGACTCCCCTTAACGAATGCAGTAAGATGGTAGCAGCAGCCGGGACTGACTGCTTTACATGGCCTCCAAAGTAAGGGGGTAGGGGTAAGGATTGTATATCACTGTAGGTCACCTATCCGGTAATTAGCCGTTCCTGGTGTTGCTTAACTTCACAGACCTGGCTTGCTCTGTGAAACTTCGCTATTCACGGCCTCTCCCTAAAGCCATTCTTTCAATAAATAGCCTAAATTCATACATGAATCGTCGCCTAGCTCTTATCGTTAAGAATTGACAAACTGCAGTACAGTACATATGTAGCCTATTTTATTTGTTCGGCTTCAAGATTCATGACTGGAAAAAAAAAATGCCTCACTTTATAAGAAAAGGTTGATGGTGTTCATCAACAAGAAAAGGAAAAATTCTGAATAATGGACACTTTATAGTGTCCCGAAGGTGTCTGCTATTGGGAAGTTTCACTGTACAACTAGAGTACAGTATGTCAGTTGCGAGATTTCTTCTCAACTTCGGGGCGTGAGGGATGTGATAGATTCATCAATGCAGTAAGAAATTAGCGATGATTTGATACCCTTGTTCTGTACAATACAATTGGGATTAAGGATATCCTATTCTTGCATGATATGTTAACATGAAGATTTTCTAGGTTGTAGAGGGGGCGATAGATTTATCAGTGTAGCAATTATTCAACGATCCCTGTTGTACTCCGATAAGTTTTTATTAATATAGATTTATTTAGTTCCATTTCAGATAATTGGAATTAATGAAATAAATAACGTAGTTACCCGAATACATCCCGAGGTTTTTTTCCAGAAAAATGATAGGAAAAAGTGATCTCTGGTTAAATTTGCATTAGAAGGAAAAAATTATTACCGGTATTATTTTTTTTGATCGGTGCCAGTTGTTGAAATGAAATATAACTCTAATTAATCAGATCTAAATAAATAACGACTAGAAAGTGATTCGCCTTGATTTGGTGGCAAATGCATGAATAGTCAGAAGTTAGAACTATGAATAAACACTAAGATCGTGCAATGAAAATTACTTAGCTGACTAACGGGTCAACATCTTTTGTGTAGTCTGGTTTAATAAGGTATCAAATGTACACGTATTTTAATATGTACACAAAAATTTGTTTTTTTGATCTGGTTTTCTGTAACTAGTGTAATTTTATTTCCTGGTTGTTGCATTGACCTGTGTCACTATTTCGTACTTGCAACGAATAGCACTGTCCGGTTGTGAGATTTGATAATTGTGGAACCAGTTGCTCTTTCAACTTCCTCCCACAAATGCTCAATTGGATTGAGACCTGATGATTGTGGGGGCCACCTAAGCAAGACAATGTGTCCCTCATGTTTTTGAAACTATTCCTGCACGAATACAAGCACCGTGGAAAAAGTCGTCCCCATTGGGATATGCCGTCAACATGATAGGATGAACTTGATCAGCAACGACACTCAAGTATATTGTGCTATTCAGATGTTGTTCCACCACAAATTAAAGGGCCCAAATCATTCTTTGGTGCAAATAAACGCCACATCTGGCTTTTATGGGTGGGGTATAAACTGTACTTCATCCAAAGTTTGCCGTTCTTGGGTGTGAGTATCTTGAATTATGGGTTTTCTATGTATCTACAAAAATTTCTAATTTGATTCATGTCTTTTCATAGAAAAAAAAATCATGTGGATTTAAATAATCATGAGAACATTGAAAAAATAGAGGTCAGTTTAAATTTGGAATATATCTTTTCCATGAATGACCAAAAAAAAGAGGAGGGCTGGTTTAAATTCGACATCTAGATCTATTCGGAAAAATATGGTATTTGAATTGGATGATAATTTTTAATGTTAATGTTTATGGGATGTATACTCTGAGTTTTTTGATGGAAATGTTCAACATAGTTCGTAGATTTTGTTTGATACTCTTTGGTTCTGGTGTGCTGTTGGTTCTAGGAGAGTGAAAAGTTATTGAAAGTTGATTCTCTTGAAGATAATTCTATTGATGAGGATGTTTTGTCAATATACATTTAAAGCTAATATGCAGTTAATTATCTTTCAAGACTCTTGTGTAGACATTTTTTGATTGATCTGCCAGGAACATAGATGAAAAGGTTGTCCATGTGAAAAGCTCAGATTCTCCAAACTGACGTCGTTACTTTTAATAACTGTCCTTGCACTTTGTTAATGGTCATAGCAAATGCAAACTGAAATGGAGTTGACGCACTTGTATATCTTCAGGAGCTTTGTTTGCTCTAAAAGCTTCATGTTGAAGGTGGTCTGGCCCTTGTCTTTCTGCACGTTGTTCAAGTGTTAGTCTTTGCTTCAGCATGTTTTCTGTGTTCTTTTGCTGACAAATATTTCTTGCTTCTGGTCTCTCATTCACTCTCGATTCTGCCATTCTTTCTCTCATTCTCTGTAGACGGTTTGTGCTTCTTCCAATAACTTGTTTGCTCGGTTTTGAGCTGCACACCTTGCAGCTGAGGTTGTCCTTGCAAGAGCACTTCTTCGTTGAGACATATTCGCTAAACAACCAAGAAACTGTAATCAGAGGACAGATTTTTCTAATGACTAATAATTCTGTAACATATGCTTCAATGAGAAATTAGTTGCATTGTTAATGTTCCTCTTCAAACTTCACGTTATTTGCAACAATTAGAGGCTTATTATAAAAGTAACTGCTCAACACGCAGTTTGAGAAATCCATTATAATGTAAATATAAATGTCCTTTTTAAATTTCTTATTATTGGAACAATGAGAGACTTATTACAAAAATTATCTTTTCCTTAAATTATGGCTAAACAAAAATTGAACATTAATTCCAGATAACTCGACGAATATGCAAGTTTAGAGAGAGAAAAAAACTTGGAAAAAACATAAAGTGAGGCCTAAATGGAATAAAAATAACACACAGCTTCATATCATGTATGATAATAACTAAAATTATATAAATGAAAGAAAAAATATTAAATCATTTGTGTCTGGATTTGTACGTGTGACCATCAGATCCAGTAGCTTTTCACTCATAAAACCCATGCAAGCTGCAGAAATTCATGGCAAAGTAGTGAAAAACCTTTCCCGGACTGTGTTAAGGCATCTGAACAAGCTTGTTGCCATTGGTTTTGTGATTGTAGAGATTATCGCGAAAATACATATAGAGACAGACAGATACACATTCACTTTTAATAATATAGATAACTTTGGGCAATGATGCCATTATTAGATTCTTGGGAACCATTTTGTTCAACCAAGTCTTGGATCTAAAGTGAGCACTTAAGAACCAATTTGCTCATTTGCTGGCTTTGGGGATCAACCAATCAGCGTATCGTTTTTAAATATTTAATTAGGGAATTAGATCTTAGATTTTTCAAATCTTATATGTCAAGAGCATGGAATTTAATCTTCTGGAAACCAATCTCTTAGCATGAGACATTCAATTTATGTACAGGGAAAAAAGAATATATAAGCTGATAAGGAAAAGCACAAGATTATTTCTTCTTCTAAAGTGATCCAGTAAGCTGAGACTATGCTGGGCTCCACGTCTGATAGTGCCTAGTGCAGTTGATTGCTCTGAAAATAAAGCAGCTTACAAAAACCTTGTTCTCGGCGTATTGTTCTCTCAAGATCTTGTGGTCCCTGAAATATGCTTTTCTGAGTAATGATTCTCTGTCTAAAAGTACTCGGTTTAGTCCTCTACCATTTGTAAAATTTTTTAAACTAAAAGTTTGTGACACCCTTTCTACATATCAGGAAAAATTAGAGAGTGAATTTGTCACTGAACTGCCAGAAACCTATTTTGATGAACTTTGCAGTGGTCATAGAGATGCAGGATTGAATTTAGCTACGATTTAGTGTACCACCATTGTAGCATGGTGCTTTCTCTTGAAAGAGATGACCATCCCATTGTTGTTAAATGAGCAATTGTTGTATTTCTGTGGTCAGAAGATGTGACATCAGAAATTTACAGGAGAATGATAGCATAATATAGGAAAAACTGCATAGGGCAAAAACATGTTAAGAAATTGTGTGTTTTCAAGCAAAGAGATGCTGCTGTTCCTCTGGTATTGTAATGGCCCGTTATTGGAACACTTATGTCGAGAAAGAGGCTACAGTGACTGCTGCACCATACAGTAAGGTACTGACGTAGGATTGAAGCAAGTAATTAACTTGACGTGAAGAGATTTCCTGTGAAAAAATCTGCACCATGACAATATTCATCCACATTCAACAACAGTGAGCATTGAAATTCGAAGCCCACTACAATTTGAACTTTTTCATCCAGTCTGTAGTTTAAATCTTGCTGCTTCTGATTTCTATTTGTGTTAAAACATTAAAGGAAATCTTGCATGGCTGGTGGTATGCAGATCCATGTAAGGCTAAGTAAACATTAGAAAGATGGCGGCAATGTGCGCAATCAATAACATCGCAATCGGAAGGCTCTTGGACTGTTATACAGGGTGATTCAGTCAATTTCTGACCATTTCAGTACTATGATTTATTGACCCATTAATGTTTACAAACTTAGCATTTCAGTATGATATTTTAGGCAGTTCGGAGTTTTTATTCCCGTGGAAAAGTCTTGATGATATGCTCAATGTGGCCACCACGAACATTTTGAACTGCTCTCAGCTGAATGGTGAAGTTGTTCATAACTCTATCCAGGATTTCTGCATCCACAAGGGTGCAGCAGTCGACGATGCTTTGTCGCAGCTGGTCTAGGGTTCCTGGTGCTGTAGTGAACACACTGTCTTTAAGGAACCCCCAGAGATAAAAATCACATGGGTTTAGGTCAGGACTCGTAGGGGGCCAAAGAAAGCCACCCTCGAATCGATCTGGAAACCTGTTTGAAATGACACTATTTCCGAATTTCTGATTGAGAAAGTCTAGCACTTCATTTGTGGTGTGAGTCCTAGCCCCATCCTGTTGAAACCATTGATGTCGAAGCGGTATACGCCTCCTTCGCAGCTCGGGGATGAAGAAGGTTTCCAACATATTAAGGTAAGCCTGTGACGTTACGGTGCCCTCAAAAAAGAACGGACCAATGATGCCTCTTTTGGAAATCGCGCACCAAGCCAAAACCTTTCGTGGATGAAGAGGTGACTTATGGATCCTATGAGGGTGCTGGGAACCCCAAAAACGAACATTGTGTTTATTAATGCCACCTGACAGATGGAAGAAGGCCTCATCTGACACCCACAAGTAGTCCACAATGTCCTGATTGGCTTCCATTTCTGCTCCAAACTCCATCGCAGATTGTTGTCGCTTCTGTCTTCCAGTGTCTGTTAACTCCTGATAAACATGGATCTTATACGGGAACAGGTGTAAATCCTTTCTCAAACTTCACCACGTCGTGGTATACGACAGCCCTTCTTCAATGGATAGGCGGCGAACAGATTTTTTGGTAGGGGAATCGACCAACCTTGTGCGAACATTTTCGACAACTTTGGCCGTTCGAACATGAGCTTCGCTCCCGCCTTTTTTCTGGCCTTTAACACATCCAGTGGCACGAAATTGCTTGACAAAATCCATGATTGCTTGCCTGACTGGTGCGTCTCAACACTTATACTCCTTCCGAAACTTTCTTTGCACGGTTACAGGTGATTTTGTCTTGGAAATACCATTCTACAACCTTGCATTTCTGCTCTGTTGAAAAAGCGGGCACCATTTTTCAACAATACGATTTTCATGCAGCGCCGTTGCAACAATACAAACTCCAATATTTAGAAATTCGATATGGCGCTCATATTCTTTAAATTGTTTATCCCTAATGCATGTCATTCGAGTGAAATGGTCAGAAATTGACTGAATCACCCGGTACAAAATATATTGCAAAACTGGGCAGTTATATTTAAAATATATTTTGCAAACTTGTATTAAGCAGGAGATGTAAATAAATATAAACTGGAGTGCAAATTCCAATTCGAATAAAAGTTTTATTGATCCATATTTGTTGTGGTAATTTTGCATGCAATATGGATCTATTTAATCTGAATTCTTCATACGAACATTAGCTTGTGGCTGAGGGCATTGCTGGACATTATATGGCATAGGTCTTGTTGCTCTCGAGACCAGCAATTGGTGAGCATAATGGGCTAATAATCATCTGTACTGGACAACTGGTTGGATATATGTGGCATGGTAGTCCTCTGGATCATGTTTTCTTTTTTACTGTATCAGTGGCTGAAAGTGGATATGATATTAACACTGTGAAGGAGGATCAGTCATATGTGATATTGCTATTTCAGGCTGGTAGCAGTTTTGCCATGGTCTTGGGAATGTTTTCATGTAAAACCTCTGATATCTGATGCATGTAGACAACACCCTAAATGCTACATTGTTTCAGAACATTGTTACCTACTACATTCAACAGTCTGTCTTTAGCTTTTATTTCATTGTCTTTCAGCACATTCTACAGACTTGCTTTGAATTTGAGGGTTCTAGGTGCATGAGCAAGAGTTGTTGTATTTGTGTGATGCTTACTCCCTGTGAGCATTAAAGAGGTGAAATTGAATGATTACTGTTGGCACGCCACGAGAAGGCTGCTGTATTGCTTAATGCGCTCGTATGGTGTCGTTGCAGATGAATTGATTCAGTGTTGGGGGACAAACAGCCAAATTTGAGTCGATCCGTGTTTCATCAATGTAAACAATAGGACGATTTTCTTCTCTTTATTTTTTTCATATTTCTCAGGTATCTACCTCTCCATGCAAACGTTTTCATTTGTTTGGAAACACGGCCAGAAGTCATTTTAGCGCTATTTGATTTTAGCACTTTTCCTCCCTTCATAACTATAGACTGATCTGCAACTACACCGAACTCGGGAACATTAAGCAACATTTTGTACACCATACGAGAACATTAAGCAACTCGGCGGTCTTCTCGGGGCGTGCGGACAGTATTTGGGTATGATAATATGACAGTTTCCCACAGGAATATATTTCTGTACAAATATTGCAAACATTGGTTGTGTCAATTCTCAATTGTATTTGAGTTGCTTTATAATTTTAAATAAAAATAGTATTCATGAATGCCTACCTCGTCTTATAAATTATTTCGAGACGAATAATTGTACAGCAAAATTAAGGTTTTATGCTTAATAACAGTGCTCCCTTTGCAATTCTCTATCGGTCGCCGCTAACAAGTTCGCTTATCCTCTTTCCGCCATGTTTTTTGAACTCTGCACACTTCCAGGGCGCTTCACTGCCGTGCAACGCTATCGCTTCCACAGTGTACTTGTGCGCAAAAAAAAGTGCATCAGAATTCTATCTGGGGTTCCCTTGTAAGTGTTTGAATATTGTGTGATAGGTTCATGGCATCAAGGCATTTTGTACAGCAAAAATTAAGCAAAAAACTGGAATGAAACGACCAAAAAGGGGAGGGAACCTCTAATCCACAAGATCTGAAATACCGGATACGTATTTCGGTTACCAAGTAGCCATCTTCACCAATGAGAGACAAAAGTCAATTAAAGAAAATAAAGCCTTATTGCTAGAAAATATCTAGAACAAGGTGGGGGGAGGGGCAATTGCCAAAATACGTATCTGGTATTTCAAATCTCCTTATGAATTAGAGGTTCCCTCTCTTTTTGATTTTGTACAATGATTGGAATTTGTGGACCAGTGTTTGAGATCAGGTGAATGGGGGGGGGGGGGGGCAGTCGACGGCACATAATGCTTGGGACAATCCAGTGTGATGACATCCTCTCCGAAATATTCATGCGACAATTCGAAAATTGCAGTAATATGCACCATCTTTCTTAAACTACTTGAATTATGAGGTCAGATCCACGGAATCATAGCCTACAAAAAGAGAACCAGCTGGGACACTAAAAAAAAGTCACATGACCAAAGTAGATTGGCCAATAATCCAACCTTAATTGTTTCCATCTTGGATTTCACAATCAATGTATTTTTCATTTGTTGGAAGCAGTGAAGATTGGATTGTTGCTCGATCTACTTTGGTCATGTGAATTTTCAGTGCTCACCCTGTCTTTCTAATTGGCTTGACAGAATCCTTGAATCAGAGGAATGAACTAGTTCTGAAGCACCTAGCTGTACCTCTAGAATGATAGTATTCCGTGGAAAAACACTGGTTAATCAAGATGGTGTATATCCCATCGTATACTCCATTTTCAAACTGTTGCATAAATATTTCTGACAGAATGTCATCCCACAGTTCGGATGTAGCATTGATTGGCTGCTGTATTAATCTGATCTCAAACACTGGTCCACAAATCCCAACTGTTAAACAAACATATCCAAATTTCTAACACTTGATACTACCTGAGAAATTGACGTCTAAATCTTGGTCGAAGTTTTAGGCCACCCTGTGTATGGACTATATTTAAATTTGAGTTAACCATCTCTTAATGCTTTTCAAATTTTGTTAATAAAATTTGTTTATTTTCTAGGTTAAATGTAGCCTGTTCCAGTATGTGCTCCAGCTATCAAGGAGGTTAGTTTATTAATCAGTTGTATTACATTTTATGCTGTCTAATAAATTTTTAATGATATTGGAGATTAATCATTTATATTGCAAATTGGCTCACTTTTATTTATTTTTATATTTTTATATTCTTATAAAGCAAAGCAAAAGGTTTTATTACTTAATCACCATTCTTAAATTTATATGTTCTTTAAATTCTTTACCATTGTGTAGGCTTACTAATAGTGTATGCACTATTAATAAGCCTCTATACCCTATTTCATTTAACTATGCACCCTGTCAAAACAAATGGTGTCACCCATACTTTGAATTGTTGCATGGCAGGCAGTGATGATTGGCTGTTGAGTAATTGCAAGTGGCTGTCTTCACCACTGATCGAGTGAAATCAACATGGCTGCCTTCGATCGCTTTGAAAGACAGTTCTGTAGTAAGATTATAAGTGGGGCTCTAATTTTGTATCTTTTTGCATACCGTTTTCCTTTTTGTTTATTTTAGAAACCTTAGGTTTCCCATTAACACGTGAAGTAAGAACTGTTTCACCAGAGCAGAAGAGTGCTAATCAGAACGTTCAGTGGCCTTCAGCCATTGACTGCCAGCAAAAGCCATGTGCATTTTTTTGATGGAATGCTTAGTTTAATGAGATAGGTTATAGTACGATCTATAGCAATTTCCCCATTTTATTTTCTTTTATTTTATTTATTTATTTTTGGTCCCCGTCCTCTCTTTGGCTTTTAGTAAATTTTTTTATATGAGGAACGTTCAAAGATAAACGGGAATTTTCATGACTCATTGGGAAAATGCATACGTGTTTGAATTTATCACTAGTAGTGTTAGTTTCACTTGCAATTATCCTGATTAGTTGCAATCAACATGTTGGAACAGGAAGTTCACACCAGTGTTGCACAGCGAATTGTCATTGAGATTTTTGATTTCTGAAAGTGTCATTCTGTCTCGGATTTATTTGTGACTTAAAAATCAGTTAGGAGATGATGAGTGGGTCCACTTAAAGAATTTTTAAGAGGGAAGAAATTCAAGTGTAATGTAATATTGGTGTGCAAGAATGGGTCACAATGAAGTGAAAAGATTTTTATTTTTAAAAATTAAGTGAAATTTTTAAGAATTTTTTATATGTGGAATTAAGAAACTTCCTGGGTGTTGGAACAAGTAAGGTATTCATTGGCAGGGGACCACATAGAAAAGTAGTATGATTATGAATGTGATTATGTTGTCTTTACTCATGAGGTTTTAGAGGAACCGAGAAGTAATTTTTATTGCGATTATGAGCATGGAAATAGTGTTTACCCAGCTTTGCTAGTATCAAGCAAGTTTTTGTTACATTTTTCGTGCAGATATTTTTCGAAGAAGGGGGAGAGGTGGATCAAAAGACTTTGAGAAACACTGGTTTAAACCATTACTCGATAGTCTGGAATGTATAGCGATCCAGAAGTTGGGTATAATCTTAAAATACCATATACCGTGATCAAAAGTTTAGGGACACCCCTCATCGATCATGGAATGTGCCAAATGCCGGATGCCAATGACATGTAAATTATTTAAATAGCATCACACACCTTTAGATGCGTATTATTAAAATATGGGTCATTCAGAAGAGCTCCGACTTCTATTGTGGAATGATCATAGGATGCCACTTGTGCAACAAGTCAGTCCGTGAGATTTCCACCATTCTACAAATACCCCATACAACTATAGGCAAAGTGATTGCAAAGTGGAAGACCCAGGGAGCAACAATAGTGGAACCACGAACTGGCAGACCCAAGAAATTGATACAGAGATTGTCGAGGGCTTGCACGTGTGATCCGGAGCATTTGAAGGTCTTCTGCGAAATGATTGCTACAGAGTTCAGAAATTCTGCTTCCTATGTTGCTAGCACAATCGCCATTTGTTGAGAACTCCATTGCCTGGGTTTCCACAGTCATGCTGCTGCTCACAAGCCCTTCATTACTGACAACAATTCCAACTGAGTGCTATAAAACTTGTAGAAACTGGAGCATGGAACAGTGCAAACGTGTCCTATGGACTGATAAATTACAGTAAACACTGGCAATCAGATGGACAAAGTTGGGTTTGGCGGATGCCTGGAGAATGTCTCCTATCTGACTGTGTGGTGTCCACTGTGAAGTTTGGAGGAGGTGGCTTCAAGGTTTGGACCGGGCCAGCTTGTTTCGAGACATCTTGGACAACTATGCACAGCCAACATTGTGGGAACAGTTTGGGGATGTGCCTTCTCTGTATTAACATGACAATACTCTTTGCCATAAAGCAAGATCTGTACAGTCATGGACAAAAAAAACGCTCCCTCACTCTGTGCTGCTAATTTTTAAATGAACGTTTACTACTTTTGCCACTAGGGGTCTGATATCGATTAGCATGTCAGTTTTTCTGCTGTATTTTGATTACAAGTGCACCACAATGCAATCTAATGATAAAATTTAGATTTAATATTTCTTCTCAATTGACTTTTGGATAATGATTGTGAACAATATTTATTGCTTTTTATTATTAACTTTAAAAAGTTTTAAAAAAATAATCCGTACGGAAGAAAATATGATGGTATGATTTTATTGGTTAAAAATTTAGATAATTTTCTGACTGAACTAAACGATATCAGACACCTAGTGGCAAAAGTAGTAAACGCTCATTTAAAATATAGCAGCATCGAGTGAGGGAGTGTTTTTTTGTCCATGACTAGTTTCAAGACATAAGGGTTGAAGAAATGGATTGGTGTGCCCAGAGCCCCAATTCACTCCATAGAACAGCTGTGGGATAAATTGGACTGTCTGCTATGAGTCAGACCATGCTAATCTTCATCCATGACTGAACTAACCAGTGCTCTGAGGCAGGAATGGGGGGAAATTCCAGCCTCTGAGGAAAATCTGATCTGGTGGAAAGTCTTCCTCGGAGGGTGGAGGCTGTCATTAGAGCAAAATGGGGGGGGGGTGCCACCACTTGCTAATTTCTGTTATCTGAAGCCTGCAATGCAGAAATGCTTGTGTCCCTAAACTTTTAAACACATAGTATATATACTCATGTATAAGCCGACCCCTAATTTTTTACTCGAAAAGTTGAGATACTGAATCTGCCAAGCCATGAAATAGACATCAGATGTCAATAATTCCCAATAATTATTATCACTGTCACTTCATTTCAACTATGACTTATAAATACAGCGAATGTGATTTCTACCGGTCACTTTGGGCGGGCGGGGGGGGGATTCTCTGCTTGTACAAGAGTTCATGCAGTAATCAAGAAATTTTTGCACAGATTTCTGAATTTATTGCTTCTGATAGTGTTACAATGCTTCCAGCTAGGCATTTAATAATTTAGTTAACTTTATCCTATTCAAGATTAATTTCCTGAATATATAATTAGAATTGGTACCAGTTTGAATTTCAGTCAGCAAGGGGAGAATTAAACAGTATTTAGTTGTGGTTGCTCATTCTTATTAGGGAATTTTTAGCATATTCAGCAAATTTTTTGTTGCTTTTGATTTTTATTAAATGTTAAATTTCATGTTCAATGAGGTTAAAAACATTGTTACTGGATTTGCGAAATAAGTCGTTCTGTTGCCAGTTTTTATCTAATACTAGAAGCGAACCCACCCATTTGTATAATCGGGAAATAACCCATTGTTAGATTTTTTGTTTGTTGTGACAACGTCCACCATCGCTGATTTTATATAAATGATTTTGACTTCAGATTTGGATAGAGCATCAAAAAAATAAGTAAAAGTTATAATAGGCACATGTGTCCTATCAATTCGGGAGCATGGCCAAAATGGTGGTTCAAGTCAACATTTTTGTCCTTCAAGCTAGGTCGTGCCACCAACAGGTTTAACTTAACCATTATTTTGGCCATGTTCTCAGATAGATAGGACGTGTGCCTATTATATAGCTGTTACTTACCTTTTGATTCTTTATCTGAATCTGAAGTTAAAATAAATAAAAAATATTCAAAAGAATTGCAAACAGAATGACAGACTTCGCAAATAGAGTATGATGCTTTTAATTAAAATCGTTATGATAATGCAGTACCACTCACTCTCAACTGTGCTATTTTTTTTTAATGGGTTAATTAAAATTTTAAAGCTATAATAAATCTTGCACTATAAAGAACGCCGATTGTATTGGTAATATCATGTCTTGTTACAATTCTGAATGACAATAGAAGAAATATAACTGTTACAATAAATGTGATTCTACTTTCTTTATGATGTATCTTAAAATTATGATAATAGCTTTTATATTGGTGATATTTCTAGTTTATTTTTACAGCTGTCATTCTGATCAAATAGCTCGTCAATAATTCAGCAAAATTGCATTAAGATACTGCATAATCGAATCGGATGCATTTATAATGCATATGCTCTTAATAAGAAAAACTGGTAAGCAAATATAAGGACTTAATTTGTTTATTCGACTGATGCTATTTTTGTCTTATTTTGTGGGAAAGTGGAGTTTTCATTTGGTAATTAGGCATTTTTGGTGATCTGTTAGGAACTTGTTCCCATCCTTTGGTGCTGGTGACTTCTACTGTATGTGACTTACTTCCTCTTAAATATTTAAGAAAGCAAACATTTTAATTTTGTACATCGCATTTCTTGCTATAAGGTGGGGTTGTTTTTTTTGTGTGCATATAGACAAAGAGATGGACTTTGACATTGCTAATTTAATTCATCATGAGCTGACGATTGTTTCGACTATAATGATGATTGTTTTGGGTCTTCCTCTTAGATTTTTTTTTCCTTCCATAATAAAAATCACAGAAGTGTACAAATATAAATGCAAAATATTACACACAATATATGATTTCAGAGAAGGAATAGTGTGTTATGAGGTTTTGATAGTTATTGCTCATGATAAAAAAAATTTTAGTCCTTTGCCTCCAGAATTTTGACTTCTGTTTTTCAGTGAAATTATGAAACTAAATCAGGGTGGTGACAGAACCTGGAAATTGTCCATTTGGAACTTACTTTCTGGATAACTCTTGTAAAATCATTTTAAAAGGAATTTCAAACAGTATCAGTCATTCCCTTTCTTTTTCATGAATTATCTAGCATATTGATTGTTGTAACATTTTATCCTAAAGGGTTGTCCTGAGCAAAAATGGAGATCTCATCGTCATTGTTCTCAGTCTCCTGATCAATTTGAACTTAAAGACGTTAAGGGCAGGATTAAGAGCAAAATACCTGTACATACCTATGCAAAGAGAAAACACCTGGATTGAAGTAGTCCTACTGTATCTATGAAAGCAGAATACAACTGAATGATCGTTGTAAATTGATTGCCTCAAAAGGTGCTTGTCCAAAGAGCCAATGAGAATATTTTTATATGGCTTACCCTTCCCAGAGCCAATGACTAACTTAGTTAAATGACTTGCTTTCTTCATGTACATACAGTAGACTCCAATTTTAAGAGCTGCAGCTATAACAGTAGCTGAGTTGAAGAGCAGTTTTCTCCCTTCCACTGAAAAATGACAAAAAAAAAAAATCGGGATCCAGCCATTCACCACGACTTATCCGATTTTGCGACATAAGGAATCGCGAAATAGAGGGGCTCTACTGTGAAATAGTATGTTATTTCATGTTTTGATTTTTAATTTTCTTTTTTTGTTGTCCCATCGAAAAAAAATGTTTTTTTTATTATCTTTATCTTATTATAATTTATTATTATTATTATTAATTATTATCATTATTATTATTATTTTGGAATGATGAGATTTGGAATGGTTTATCATCAATTTATAGTTTATAACAGTCAAATGGTAACCACCAGGAATCAAGGGGGAGGGGGGAGACAATTTCAAAATATAATTTTTAATCTACAAATGCATGTTTCGGGGGAGGGGGGAAAATCTCCTTCATCCGTGTATGATGCATTGCCCAATAGTTTCTTCTGACTCTTCAGTCTATGGTCAAATGTTCTTTTTATATTCCTGTTTTGTTTATTTGAAAGATACGCAATACAACGAAACAAATCTGAGAATTTTTTTCGAATATCTTCCGGAAATTGAGGTAATGTTGGGGAATGTTTGTGTCTTTCTGTCGCCACCCTGTAAGTTCATAATAAATTTTTAAATTGCAGGAGTATTGTTAAATATTGCTAATGAACTGATAGAAATGGTTTAAACTAGGTTTTTAAACATTCCAAATTAGTTTCATTATTAAATGTTTGAATTTTAAGTTTTATTTTTTTTTCTATTTTCTCTCTCCTAAAGAGCCATATTTTCATTCAGATGTTGATTTCTATGCATCTTTTGCCAAAGATATTGTAGGTAAGATTTTTTTTTTTTTTTTTTTTTTTTCCCCCCTTCTTTTAAAACTTTGACATGTAATTAAATGTATTTATTACTATACATCATATAATACTGTATATTATTCCAACCTTATTTGTCAGTTAACAAACTAGTCATTGGTTTTAATTAATTTAACCAGTTAATCAAAATTGACATTATGATAATCAAAAATGTGGGGCCCCCCCCCCAAACAATAAACCTTATTAAAATAGGAAAATTGATAGTTTAGAGAATACTTCAATATTTATTCAGAAGCCTTGTCGAGAAATGTTATTTGCACATGCATCTCCACGTTGAATTTGAAAAACTACAGGGGCTGTTTTCCTCATACCAAAACAAGTAAAAAAAAGTCACAAAATATGACTGGAAATGTTTGGTTGTTGTGTTGTTACACTAAAAAAGACACAACGCCAGACTACAGTGAAAACACTGGAAATGAACAGTATCTATTGGTAGTATACTACATGTAGTTCTTACAATACAAAGGTGATGGTAATCTCATGTCAGAGTAAGTGTTCTTCTACCTATTCCGACACATGCATAGACACGATAGACTATGGACTGTTGCACACTATTACAGGCCCTACAACAAGCGTCATCAATAATGTTGACGTAAAATCTCTAGATTTGCACAGGTATATACATGAAGGCTTTGAGGTATTCCCACAAACAGAAGTTCAGCTGATTGAGATCGGGTGACTGTGCAGGCCATGAAATTCATGTATTCATTGATTGTGGTAGATATTAGTTAGCATCTTCATGCACTGCCTAAAATGTGCGAGAGAGCACCATCATTTTTGCTCTAACATCTAGGGTCACATTCACAAGAAGATCTGGAACCATGTTGATGATGGGCACCCTATACCTTTTGCCAGAGATGTACTGGCCGAACATTTGGTTCTATTAGGCAGTCACCTAAAATACCAACCCATTATCTAGAATTGCTGTTGGTATCGAGCCTTGACTGTACTGCGTGGATTTTCCATGGCTTACAGATATTGATTGTAGAAATTAGTGACATGTAATCTGGCTTTGTCATTGTAGTGGAATAGCTCGTCAGTGTGGTCTAGACAGAATTTTGGAGAGGCAGAATTTGTCACTGGCAAGCCTGAAATGCACTTCGTGAGGTCAGCGATCACTGAGCAACCGCTGGTGTGAGATTGGACTTCGGAATCGCATGGAGTTGATCGTCCGCCGACAGGTGGGTTCCCAATCTCGTTCGGCATAGTTTGGGGGAGGCTTTGCTTGATACTTGGTTGATCCCCTCTGTCTCCTTGGTCTCAGCCATCTCCTATCCTCATGCCAGGTCCTGGCCGACTTTCTCCATCTCATTAGAGGTCCCAGAGAAGCATCGTAACTCCGTCGGTAAGCTGAGATTATCGTAGGCAAATATGCACAGATTTGTGTTTTACGGTTGCACTTTGCTGTTTTTACTCGCTTAACCGTCTGTCATTCGTCAACCAGGCATTTCCAGGCATATGTTTATATGATCCATTTTTACTTGTTTTGGTGTGGGAACCAGCTCTTGTTTCAGATTCACCTGTAAACTTTTTGTGATATTTTTTAAAGTGATGAATGAATGGATGTGGTCCGTGATTCAAGCTTCATCATGTGCTTTAAAATTGCTTTATGAAAACTTAGTTTATTTATTTAAATTACTTTGATACAACTTGCATGATCACATAAATTAAGTAAGAGAAGAACCTAAATTCACTCGGCAGCATAATCAAGCTCAGTTCATTCATCTCCATTTAATTAAATTATTACATGCTGGAAGATATTAAAAAAAAAAAATACCCTAAGAAACTATAGAGACTTAGTAACCAGGAGAGAGAGAAAATTTATCCATTGTATGAGGTGTTCAAAAAGATCGAACCTTGGTTTTTCCTGTGGAAACGTACTATTCGGGAGTCCTCTTTCAGTGGCAATGTGAAGGAGACATTCATAAAAACGCCTGAATTTTTTCCTGTCTGCAGATGGCATTAATCTCTGGGAGTTGGTGTTTATGAGTGAGGATGTACAGTGAGTGTCATTGGATTGTGAATTGTTGCAAAATGACTGAACAAGTTGAGCAGCGATATGGTGTGATAGGGTAATGAGACAATAATGAGTAAGTAAGGATAAACACATAGTACAAAAGAATTCGAGATTTTATTACAAATCAGAAGAACTTCATACAAACAAAGATTTCTTACAAAAAAATCTTATTTCAATTTGAGGAAATAGTTTTCCTTTCAACAATAATTCATATTTGAATTTTTATTATTCCTTTAATGTATATAATATGGAATTTAATATACTAGATAAGCCAAAGTATGACAAAGAAAATATAAGTTACTTAAACATGTAAGCCAAGTGATAAAACAACAAAAAGAACTATCATATATTACATTTCATTAATTCTTTTGACACTGAACGCGTTGTGTATTCCTTTTGTTTATAGGGAGGAATACAGTAACCCTAAAACTGAGTAATCTCAAAGTCAATTGTCCCCTCTAGGTCCAGTTAGTTCATTTCAGAGTGCTGAGTCTATGTAAACTAAGAAGGTAGCTTTAAGCCTAACACTTACGATCGCTGAGCTTCTTCCCTTGAGACATAAGTAGAAATAACCGCAGCGGCATCAATTTAACTTGTCCATTCACCAGAATAAGCATAAGTCCTTGTTGTTTGTTGCTCCCCTCATTTAATATCATTTCAAAGTTGACGCACTGAATCCTGGTAGGATTGAGAGGCTGACACGTGCAATCGATTGTGAATGAATTTGATTGGCTTATACGACCAAAACTCTTTGTGATTGGTTCGTGACCTTCAAAGCCCTCTGGAGGTGAAGTCTCTAAGTTCTCATTTGATTTTTGAGCGGGCTGAAGGCAGAAACCAAGTTCGACAGAGTTCAGTTAAGCCTATTACATTGGCGACGCGTGTCTCAAGGGGACCATGCATAAAAACTAGGACAATGTCTGATATAAGATATGATTATTCTTGTATCACTTCACAAGGAAGGAGATTTAAACCCAATTATTTAGCTTTTTATATGAGAGGGGTAGTTTTTATCAGTAATGGAACACCGCACGAAAATTGTTCAGATTTTCGTTTTTTTCCAGTTATAACTGACATCAAGTTTTTTGTCACAATGGCGTCAAATTTTCCCAAAACCATGGCAATACTCAAGCAAAAAGCATTCACAAGAACCAGTAGTCTTTTGGGGATGCCCATTCTTCACTTCTGATTAAGACTTTTATTTTGGTCAAACAGCATTTCTGTGCCATTTGAGGCTCACTACTCGCTCCATGTGATTTTTGGCTATTCTCCTAGTTGAAAATTCTACTGAAAGGGGCCAGATTTGAATATAGAGTATATTAAGTGAAATGTGATCGCCCAGCTAAACACCATTTTGATAGATGCATTCCAGAAGTACTTTCAATAATGTACGTGTATTACCAATTCAAACCAAAAACAGAAGATACTGCTGCTTTTGATGTCTTAATTATTTTTAAAGGTAATTATGGCTGCACCATAGCATGATGTTATCAGCCTCAATACAGAGAACAAAGGAAAATTGAACTTTGTGCCATTAGCCGTAATAGGAGCCAGTCACAAGGGTTGCACAAGCGAATAAAATGAATCAAATGATTTGTTTACGTTAGAGAGCTCAAATTAGAATTTGACAAAATTTTAGAAAAATAATTTACAAACTTGTTTAAAAAAATCTCTTCACCATTCTGTCATGAACAAAACTGCGTAAAACACGATTATTTTCATTTTTCGTTAACCCTCTTGTATAAATTCAGAAAAATTTTTGCAACTGCGTATTTCATTTCTGTGAAATTATTTAACGATTTGTATTAATTTTTCAAAAAGTATTGAAATATATACCAGGTCTGTAAGTATGAAACTGAAATTTCCCCTTAGATGGCCCTTTAGAATGCAGTTACTGTCAAACCACGTCGTTGGTGCCATTTTCTTATTCTGACATCTGACAAAGATTTTCATCTCACAACAATACAAGTTTCATACAATAGCGTAGTTTGTAATAGCATTGAACATGTCGAATTTTGTGCCTGGAAACTACAAGTTGCGGACAGCTTTGATTTTCTGTTACCGTTTGAAGAAAACAGCTCCAGAATCGCATCGAAGCTTATGGTGAGCATGCTCTTGGTAAATCACAGTACTTTGAGTGGTTTAAAAAATTCAGAAATGGTGATTTTGACGTGCGAAACGAAGAATGTGGAAGACAAAGTGATCTATTATGAGCTGCTGAAACCTGACAAAACCGTTAATACTGAATTCTACAGACAACAAATGATCGATTTGAACCGAGCATTGCGTAAAAAAGACCAGAATGTCAAAAAAGACAACACAAGGTGATTTTGCTTCATAATAATGCCCCATCACACACTGCAAAACTGGTCAAAGATAAGATTGAAGTGTTTAGTTGGGAAATACTTTCGCATGCAGCTTACTTACCAGACTTGGCTCCGTCCGATTCTACTTATTTGCATCGATGGGACACGCACTTGCTGAGCAGCGCTTCACTTCTTACGAAAATGGCTCGATAACTGGTTTGCCTGAAACAAGCAGATGATTTTTTGGTGTGGCATCCACAAATTGTTGACAGATGGGAAAAATGTATAGCGAGCGATGGACAATACTTCGAATAAAATATTTTTTATCAATTTCATACAATAAACATGTATTTTTTATACAGAAATTCCAGTTTCATATTTACATACCTGGTAATATGGAAAAGAAATAAATGGTACAAACAAACATTTCCGATTTATTATAAAATGACTAAAAGGATCATTTATTAATTCACAAGACTGTTTCCGAAGTTATCAGAAATCACTTTTTCCTTCAAAAAATGGCCTGGCTTAAGATGGTTAACTGTGAAATAGGGATGTATATGAAGGAAAAACCTCTTACCACTAAAGAACATCCAAGATATGGTAAAAACCTCTTGATATAAATCGGATATTCTTTTGTGGTAAGAGGTTTTCCTTCATATATAAGCAATTGGTTCCTTTTTATTTTTTCATGTGAAATGGGAAATTTTTAACACTTTATTTATTTATTATTAAAATTTAAATGTATTAGGAATCTCTTGGAATTTTTTTACCAACTCCAATTCCACATCTAAGTTCTCCAAAGGATGTTAAGCTTTTATTGATTTTTTTTTTTTTTTTTTTTTTCCATTTCAAGACCAAATTAATTGCTCAAAAATATTTTTTTGTATCCTGTGTTTCGCTTCTTTTTTAATGAAATTCATAAAGTTACTCTGGTATCTTGTTAAAATAGATAAAGTTGCCATATAGCAGGATATTGTCATAGACAGCAGGCTAATTTGAGTATATTTATCTATCAGGACAACGGTGTTTACCAAAATTAAAGAAAATAAGTGGCTCGTTTGGAACATGGAACCCCCTGTAAATTGCATTTTCAAAGACATCTGTCACTGAAGGGATGTTTATAGAAAGTTTTTGTCAGATCCAGATGGTTAATGACACTACTGGAAGGCCTGGAAGACTGCCAAGATTGACCAAAGTGGCAAAGTGAAGAATATGATGAGAGGCTTCTAAGGGAAAAGTATGCTCACATGACCTTCGCAAGCATCTCCAACTCGATGTTACATCTCAAAGAATTTGTCAAATACTTGAGATAGCTAGTCATTTAGTTTTTTAAGGAATTGCACGAAAGTTCCATGTTTGTCTAAGGATCACAAGATCCAATGCATGTTGTGGACAAGAAAAAAGTAAAGCAAGATAATTCTAAGTCTGGTCTAATGTGATTTTTTTCAGATTTAAAGACCAGTTATATAGTCCAGATGGATTGCAATATTATTGCCATGACTAAGGAAAGAAGACCAGATAGCTTCTAAACTGTGTTTGGTGGAGGGCCAACAGTAGTTTGGGCAGCATTTTCAGCAAATGGAAGACTGCTTTGGCAATTGTAAATGGAAGACGAAACTATGAAAAGGATATTGTTAGTCTAGAACAGGGGTGTCCAACCCATGGCCCAGGAGAGCAATATATGTAATCCAACATTATATTAAAACCTCTCTTCATAACTAAACTAATTTTTACAAAAAATTCCTGTGTATTTTAATACAGGAGATGTGATGTTGTAATAAATGAATGATTTATTGGGATTAAAAATTTTGATTGTGGTTATGACTGATTATGTTGGGGGTGTTAATAAATGCTAAATTCTATACATGGGCGTTGACAAATTTTTTTTCAACAACGTAGCTTGGGCACCCCTGCTTAAAACAAAAATTATATAACATTTAATTATCATCCAAAATTGAATAAAACCCTTAAAAAATAATAAAAAGAGAGAAGAAAGATAATATAAAAATTACCTTTAAAAATGACAATAGGAAACTTTTTATTGAACAGAAAATAGAACAGTTTTATTTTTTCTTTTATTTTAAAGTGCAAATCATGGCTCCAATTTTATTTTTCATCTAGACAGTACGAGTATTCATGTAGCAAAGCATTCAAATGGTTTTACAAGAAAAGACATCGAGGGGAAAAAAACTGTATTGGACAACAAATCCCTGATCCATAAAAAAAATCTAGAAATTTTGAAGGTTATTAACTCTATGTTTATGCCAGTGAAAGACTACCTGCAATACTGGCCTTATCTGTAGTTTTGCTGCTCCTATTTTCATTCAAAAAATATGATGAGATGATAAATTGGATTGCTACAGTCCCTGTCACTGTAGGATCTGCATGGTCCTTTCATGAGGACTGGTCCTCTGCTGGATTGGGATTTGTGCCTGAAAATCTAATGGGGTATTTTCTTCATATAAAATTGTTTATACATGAGCAAAAGTGTGCATGTTTTATGGATTATGTAAGAAATTTAAAAATTACTGGTGTGTCTGCTTTAGAATGAATATCTTACACTTCCATGGACAATACATTGAATTGATATTTTGATAAATAAATGATATGGAAAAAAATCTGTAAATGTACTGATGAAATGTGGCTCCTAACAACTGTGTTCGTCCAGGCTTCTACTGTACACTATAGAATAAAGACCAGAACAGATACAGTTACAGTATAATAATAATAATAATAATAATAATAATAATAATAATCTGAAAATTGCCCACAAATGCTCAACAAATGTTAAATGAAACTGGATAGCAGTCACTTTTTAAGCAAATGGTTGTTGCAGTCTTGTTTTCAAGAATTCACTTTCCCATCAGCTTTTGGTGACGGAAAATTGAGAAAATAAAAAAAAGCGAATTAATGTATTTAATGGAGACGTGAACGCTTCAAGCTGTTCCAAAAGAAGCCTTCATTGATAGTTTTCAGCAGATTTACAAACATTGTCAAAAGCGTATTGTGGCCAATGACAATTACTTTTGAAGGTCAGTAAAGGAAGTTGTTTGTATCTTCTGTTTTCTTTGTTTTCTTATACCATTCACTAAATTTTTTAGACACACATATATTTACATTGAATAATATTTATAGATCCTAATAAGAGGGTGAATCAAAAAGTAAGTCACTCTGAAACAGTAAAAACAGATGTAAGTTAAGATCCCATACACATATTCTAAGGAAATGTGCACCATTTATTTCACTTTCTACATAATCACCCAATAATTATAAACACTTGTCTGAACATGAAATTAACTTTTCCATGCTGCTGCGGAAAAAATCCACTCCAGCGTTTCTAACTGTGTCAGCACTGTCTTTGATGTTGGCATCAGTGTGGAATTGTTTTCTTCCCAGGTCACATTTCATTGTCCAGAATCATTTCATTAAAGCGGGCAATGTGCTCGGGAGTGTTGGACGTAGATGGTCTTCCTGCGCTGTATTTATCCGTCAAATCTGAGTGCCCATTTTCGAACTGCTGGCACTACTTCACAATTGCAGGACGAGAAATCACATTATCCCCGTAGACACTGCAAATTTCCTTATGGATTTCAGTGCAATTTAAACCTTTCGCCCACAAAAAACCAGATTATTCCACAAATCTCCAACTTGGAGTGTATAACCAGTTGCTGCGTCATGACAACAATGCTCTTGCATATGCACGTGGGATCATGCCATGTTCCAATTATAGACATAGGGGCAACATCCTTAAAAACGGCGAACGATGTTGGCGCTCTTTGACCCTAGATGGTGCTGAGTGTAACTTACTTTTTGATTCACCTTCGTTTTAACATGAGAAAAGTCAAAATTTGATGGTTGAAATTACTTTTAACAAATAAACAATTTTGTCAATCCCTGTCTGCTTCGAAGACGAACTGTTATTACATGTTTATTTGATAACTAGCAGAGGACCCGGCGTTGCCCGGGATAATTACGCTTGTAGGTAAAGAGAACAACCTCAAAAAGCTAAATTAAACCTCCAAATTGGTTAAATAATAACTCAATCACTACAATATAGAGTGAAGGGACTATCCATTCTAAGAAAAATCCGAAAGACAGGAATTTACTCACTGAAAAAATCCATTCTAGGTGATATACCGGGACTTGATTTACCGAAAAAAAATTTTTTAAAGGCTCACAATGGATGGACCTCTCCAAGGATGCCTTCTAGTCTAAATAATTTTTACTCGCGTAATCTTACTTTACATGTACACTTAATGTTGTTGCAATTTCCTTTCTTCTTTTGATGTCTTGAAGCAAAAATTGGCCATTCATCACTTTTTGTAGTCTAGCGGTCGCCGATTCTTCTATTTACTTGCTTACCATTTGCTCAATACAGCACGGAGCTAAAGGAGTGCTTCCTCTATCGTCTTTCACTCTTTCTCAATAGTCTGCTAACTTATTATCTCCAGTTACTGATCATTTTTAAAGATTTTCAAGAAATTAAGTATAAGAATTCTCTTTTCTAAGAAAAGCCTGAATAACAGAAATTCTATGCATTGAATTCTATATTGCACAAACTTTGCCGTGCATTGTTGGTCATGAGACATATATTGTTGATCCTTGCATAGTGTTGGTGCATTGTGTGTTTACACCATTGTTACCTATTGTTGCACCGACTTTTTTTTTTGCATTGTTGGTCATGAGATATATATTGTTGGTCCGTGCAGAATGTTTGTGAATTGCGTGTTGATACCATTGTTGATACCTATTGTTGCACAAACTTGCCTTGCATTGTTGGTCATGAGATATTTCTCATTAATATGCCCTGCCATAACCATGAATATTGATTTTTTATCGATAATTATTATTTTTCTGAAATCTGAGGTAGACAGTGACCTTCCTCATGCTTTGAAGGTCAAGTATGCAAAATTTCATCAAGATTGGAAAAAAACTGTAGATTTGTATAAAAAACCAACAAACAAACAAACATCCTTCTTTACATACGAGGTGCATTCAAGTTCTAAGGCCTCCGATTTTTTTTCTCCGGATTGGAAAGAGATAGAAACATGCGCATTGTTTTAAAATGAGGCCGCGTTCATTGTCAATACATCCCAGAGATGGCAGCACCGTATGGCAGATGGAATTTTACCGCCAGCGGCGAGAATGAGAACTGTTTTAGATACTTAAAATGGCGACGTTTTCCTTACTTGAACAGCGTGCAATCATTCGTTTTCTGAATTTGCGTGGTGTGAAACCAATTGAAATTCATCGACAGTTGAAGGAGACATGTGGTGATGGAGTTATGGATGTGTCGAAAGTGCGTTCTTGGGTGCGACAGTTTAATGAAGGCAGAACATCGTGTGACAACAAACCGAAACAACCTCGGGCTCGCACAAGCCGGTCTGACGACATGATCGAGAAAGTGGAGAGAATTGTTTTGGGGGATCGCCGAATGACTGTTGAACAGATCGCCTCCAGAGTTGGCATTTGTGTGGGTTCTGTGCACACAATCCTGCATGACGACCTGAAAATGCGAAAAGTGTCATCCAGGTGGGTGCCACGAATGCTGACGGACGACCACAAGGCTGCCCGTGTGGCATGTTGCCAAGCAATGTTGATGAGCAACGACAGCATGAATGGGACTTTCTTTTCGTCGGTTGTGACAATGGATGAGACGTGGATACCATTTTTCAATCCAGAAACAAAGCGCCAGTCAGCTCAATGGAAGCACACAGATTCACCGCCACCAAAAAAATTTCGGGTAACTGCCAGTGCTGAAAAAATGATGGTGTCCGTGTTCTGGGACAGCGAGGGCGTAATCCTTACCCATTGCGTTCCAAAGGGCACCACGGTAACAGGTGCATCCTACGAAAATGTTTTGAAGAACAAATTCCTTCCTGCACTGCAACAAAAACATCCGGGAAGGGCTGCGCGTGTGCTGTTTCACCAAGACAACGCACCCGCACATCGAGCTAATGTTACGCAACAGTTTCTTCGTGATAACTTTCAAGTGATTCCTCATGCTCCCTACTCACCTGATCTGGCTCCTAGTGACTTTTGGCTTTTTCCAACAATGAAAGACACTCTCCGTGGCCGCACATTCACCAGCCGTGCTGCTATTGCCTCAGCGATTTTCCAGTGGTCAAAACAGACTCCTAAAGAAGCCTTCGCCGCTGCCATGGAATCATGGCGTCATCGTTGTGAAAAATGTGTACGTCTGCAGGGCGATTACGTCGAGAAGTAACGCCAGTTTCATCGATTTCGGGTGAGTAGTTAATTAGAAAAAAAATCGGAGGCCTTAGAACTTGAATGCACCTCGTATATAGAAGAAGATAGATTTCAGTCATGTTAAAACATGTCGGCGCTGAGGAGGAACAGTTCATTTATTGGAAATTCAAAAGAATTTCTTACCAAATATGTATGTATCAGATTGGTTGAACAAAGATTGTTCTATGAACTGATCCACATCTTTTAGGCTTTTAAGGTTGAGAAAATAATATTATGGATAGGCAGTGTATTTTTTCCCAACAGTTTTCTAGATAATGGACTCTATCATTCAGAGCTAGAACTTAAAATTGTAATTCTACTAAGCATTGATTGTTCAGGAAATCTCCATGGATATTATTTTGCAAAATAGATTGGACAGTTAAGTTCATTAAGTTTTTGATATGAGTAAGCTTGTAATGATTTTGTTCATGATTATGATGGAAATATTAAAAATTGATCATGAATAATTTATAGTCATAGACATAATGGTTTTCTATGGAATCATATAGACCGTGTTTACATGGAATGGTATATTGTAGTTTGGGGTGGTAACCATTGATAACTTCTAATATATTGGAAACTGTGATGTTGGTGGTATCAAAGGCAATGATGGTGTCATAGAATAGAATCTTTTCATCTAATAAACCTTTCAAATGCCACAGTTGACATATATTGGTGAACTAATGGTCAATTATTTTCATACCTGCTTGTTTAACATTTCATTAAAAAAACATGAATATAATTGTGATATTTAAAAAAAAAAAAAAAAAAAAAAAAAAAACTCCCACAAGGGGATTGTTTCTTGGCCAGCATTTAATATTGAAATTTTAATTTTTTTTTTTTTTTTTTTTTTTTTTTTTTTTTTGTTTGGGGTCAGGGGTCTTCTGCAATATATATTTAAAGAGAATATCTAAGGATGAAAAAAAGTTCAATATATATTAGTCCCAAAATGCATCATTCAGATGTTTCCAACGCATTCAATGAATAATAGCGGATTCAGAAAAATGGGAGGCCATGAAAGAAAAATAAAAATTTATTCATAGAAGTTATGAAAATGTCATCTTTAACTGAAATACACACTTCCATTCGTCTAACCATGGATTGTCAAACATAGTCGAAGATTGCTGACGTATTTCGTATAATTTTGCAACTGTTGATCATGCGATCGTGTAACTCCATTATTGATTGCCTGAACAAGAGCCTTTAGGGAGCCTCCATAGGGATTTCAATTGTCAACAACAGATCACTCATTTAAGTTGCTTTTGTTGTACACATTAATTAAAAAAAACCCCACAAATTCTAGTATCTAGGATTAAAATTTGAAAATATAATTAAATGTTCTGTATCTCTTGAAGGATGCGTTTTTGGACTAATGAGAACTTTTTTTTCATCCCTATGACGAGCCCAATTCAATACCGGTTTTTGACCAATGATTTCAGGACACCCTATATATTCCCAAAAGCCGTTTTTTTTTTTTCCCCCTTCCCCTTCTCCCTCTCACAAGAATAATTGGAACTAGTACTCTCCCATTATCAATTAAAGAGATGGGTCTTTTTAGTAAAAATTTGAAGGACAACTCTATGCAAAAAAATTGATTACCGTATATACCCGCGTATGAGCCGATTTTATTTTTTTATTTTTTTTATTTTTTTATTTTTTTTCTCTCCCAAAAAAATGACCCCTAAAAAACACATTCGGCCTATGTGCGGGTCAGAGTTGATGAAAACTCTTATAAGTGGAGTTTACAAAAAACTAAGCAATAATTTTATTTATTAATCCATTTAGATTTCCTTTATTAACCCTTTCACTGCATAAATAAATTTCTGATAAGATAAAAGTATTCTCTCTCTTTGCAGCATAATGAGAATGTCTAAAAGGCTGTGGCAGCCATATTGGAGAAAGTATGAGAGGGGAAGGGGCTTCAAACGAAACCAGCGCATCTTTGCGCGTTCTCTCATTGCAATGCATACAGTAAATACATTAATCTAAACAGTATTCAAAATGGAACATCGAAGATTCAAGAAGACTAACATATTTGATTTCGAAACTTTTTGAACATCGATACATGAGATACCATCAATACTATCGCCAAGCACTAGCATATGAAATTTAATAGACCTTAACAGCACATTGTACAATTATAAATAAGACTGTGTATACCGTTAAAATTTGATTGAATTCCAACAAGAAGTTTTCAAGTTAATCATTCAACATCATAACACGTTTACTTTTGAGTACTAACCAGTACTTGTTACAATTTTCACTGCATAACTCGGAAACTTCTCCTTGGAATTCGGTCAAAATTTAACGGTATACACAGTCTTATTTACCCTGTTTTTCCTCCAAATTTCATTAATCTAGGCTTTACATAACCTGAGTTATTATTTGGAGTTCGGTCCCGATTTGCCCCAAACTGCCGCATGTCTTTTGAACATCGATAGCCTATTATCGCAAAGCGCATAAAATTTAATATATCTTACAGCATATTGTACAAATACATATAATATATGTCAAACAATACATACAAATACATTAATTAGTGCATCATGTCACATCTTTTTCCTCAATTTTCCATTGTAAAAAGCAAATGCAAAGTCAAATCCCGAAAACAAGATGCAGATGACCATGTTAAACTGTCACTGTGTTCTTGCCAAGTGCATCTTGAAAATCGTCCAAGAATGTTTTAATAAATAAAGTTACTATGGTTATAATTAAAATATATTATTACATACACAAAAAAAAGATCAGGAATCGATTTCCACAACCAAAAATCAAAAATACATAAATAAAAATGCGTTAGGCATACTGAAAGATGATCGAACCAAAATTGAAACCATGATCGAAAAATGGTTTATAAAATATAAAATTCTTCAAATAATTTTTTTGTATCTGTTAAGCGTTGTAATTTTAAAGATTATATATGGTGATTCAAATCGTGTGTAAAACAATTTAAGGGGGTCATGGTAAACATGGGTTCGAATTTGAACGCAAACTGAGATAGGCCTAGGGGCGGAAGTTTGCCCCAAACTTGAAAATCGTCCAAGAATGTTTTAATAAAGAAAGTTAATACAGTTATAATTAAAATATATTATTACATACACAAAAAAGATCAGGAATCGATTTCCACAGCCAAAAATTTTTCCCTCAAGCGTTGCATTTTTTTCCCTTTTTTGCCTCGGCCTATGCGTGGGTCAAGGCGTTTTTCAACTTTTTGGGCTCAAAAACGGGGTCGGCCTATGTACAGGTCGTCTTATACGCGAGTATATACGGTATAAACCTACTACAGAATACCATTCTTTGATATAAATATAATACATTTCCATTGAAATTTTTAATTTTGATTCATAATTTCAATATAAAACACTGTTTTGAAAAGAGAAAATGGTGCTTTTGCATTTCTCCTTCCGATAGCCATGTTTTCCCAGAAGTGAGGTCTATGGAGTCAAACGAGGCCAATGAGAAAAACAGGCCCCGGTATGGAAAAGTCACCTGATCAACAATCCAACTTTCATTGTTTTCAACAATTGAAAAAATACTGCTTGTTAAAATCCAAGATGGAAACAACGAAGATTACATTGTTATTCGGACTTGTATGGTCAAGTGACTTCCATGCCAGGGCCGGTCTTTCTCATCAACTACACACGACTCCAATTATGTAACACCTCATTCAAGATGCCTCCCTATTTCAAATCCGCTCATTTCGTTTTTTCACGCATTTAGAATTGGAATTAAAAAATGTTTTAACATGCCAAGATGTTATTAATAGCTTAGACTTTATGTCTAAATGAAATTGTATGTGACTGTAGAGTTGTCCTGTAACACAAGAAAGTTATCATTTGTTGTAAAATTAAAAGTTTATGGGATGATTTAATATTTATTTCCCTCCCAATTTAATTCAATGTTAGGTTCCCAAGTCCACGTCCAAAGATCAAGTAATGAAGCAACAACTGCAGGCAGCTAAACGTCCAGCACCCTCGAGTCAGGCAGCGCAACAGCGTTACCCGCCGCGGGAGGTGCCTCCACGCTTCATGCAACAGCAAGCCCACAAACAGCAGCAACAGCAAAAAAGTACGTTTTCTTTTTCTTTTCTTTTTTTTTCTTCTTAATTACAGTTGTCCCTCCATAATCGGCTATGTCTCGTTCCAGGCCCTTACCGACTATGGATTAAAAATATTTTTTTTCCTGTTTTAAAATACTAGGTGCAGTCATAAAGTTCATACAATTGCATAGAATGCATGATGTAATGCCCGGTTCACACTGGGCTGGCAAGGCGGCAGCCATTGACGCATGCGCACTATATCCAAGGCCAATTAGAAATAGGTCAAGCCAAGTGCCGCAGCCGGCAAATAAGCCAGGCAGCAAAGTTGAAATTTGTTCAACTTTTGCCGGTTGCCGCTCTCAGCGAGGTTAGGCTCATCCAATCACGTTCGACTACTGGAGCACGTGATCAAAAGAATGATGGCGGATCGCAGTTTTATAGTGAAATAGAATAAAGAGAATGCACTTTATTTTGTAAATGTGAAATTATAAATTGTTATTGTCCTTTAGCTTTTTACATTGTTAAATAGATATGTTTGGTTAAATTTTATTTAGATAATTCAGTTGGAAATTAGCAAGTTTTAGAACAGAAACGTGATCACGCACTTGGATTTCGATCGCTTCGATTGGAAATATTGCAGATCGATGTTGGCAACAATCAAATTAAAATAATCTTGAAGACTTTTTATAAATACAAGAAAAATATGTACACTGAACAAATAAAAATTAAACTAGAGTGTTATTTGTATACTCAGTTTTGTTATGTTTTAATTATGCTTTCTCAGCGACATATAATTACAGTTGAACTTCTTTTTAACGAACTCTGATAAAAAAAAAAAAAGAAAGAAACAATTCGGAATTTCCAACTGTGCCAATTGGCTTTTCAACAGTGATATAACAAATTCCGAATTGTCCCAGATATAGCAAATTTAGGATACTACAAATTTCTATGGACCATGAAGTTCGTCCAAAGTTTTACTGCAATAACTTAAGATTGAAATGATGCTGCCATTATATTTCTCTTCCCTTGCCGCTTCTCTCGTGCCGGTCCAGTGGGAACAACTCGTGGAGGAGGAGGCAGGAGGGGGAAGGCAGAAAAAGACGCTTTGCCGCCTTGCCGGCCTGTATGAACAGGGCATAAGGCAACCAAATTTGGTGGGGTCATCAATCCCTCTCCACACAAATTACAAAGTTGCACACTTCTGCCATCAATATTTTACAAGGGAATGCCGTAAATGTAGAGGCTCATCTCCAGCCATGTTGCCTCTTATGAAATGGCTTTTTTTGTTTTTCTAAACAGGAAAACCCACTCGGCACCACATTTGCTTATTTAGGAAATCGAATAAGCCACTTCATGGGAGGCGATTTAACAATGATGATGATGTCATTTCTTCTTTAAGGATCGGCACTACATTTACAACATTCACGAGTGAAATATTGATAGCAGAAGTGGTGACTTTGCAGGGAGTCTCTGTGGAGAGGGATTGGTGACCCCCTAGATTTGGTTGCCTTCTATGCAATTGTATGAACTTATGATCGCCCCTCGTAATATAGCTGGATGTAATTTTATGGTATGCACGTAATTTTATTATTATGCAGGTAGAAAATGGAAGTTAGCAAATCTGCTAAAATCGGTTCTGAAGTTGATCTCCAAATATTTTTCTGCTCCTTTTCTATTTTTTGAAGTTTATCGAGTATCAATTAGCAAAATATTGCACTCTTTTAACACAAAGTGGTGGGGTGCTTATAATAAATGCTAATCTTTAATTTAGGATTTTTCGTCAATAAATCTCGATAATTTTTATTCCATTAATAAGTTGAAAATTTTTATTTACGTGGTCTTTCAAAAAAAAAAAAATCATTTTTAGAAAACTTATTCCTTTATTATTTTTCCTTATTTGAATATTGGGCGAAAATTTTATTTTTCACTTTTTCCAGATGACAGTAATAGATAGCCAAATGCTTGTTATAATTCAATACCCAAAATATTTGTATATTTTTTAAGCAATAACAATTGAATTATAAATTTCTTTATAACGAAATTGGCCATTCCTCAAAAGTATGATCAATTAATCATTGAGAGGGTTATACAAATTTTTCAACTTGACAAAAAGCAGCCAAAATTGAAATCTTCACTGAAATGATTAGACAATGTTTCTTCTCAAAGGGATATACGACCACCGTAATAAGCTTAAAGATAATTTTGTACTTCCCACTCACAAGGGAACTGTCTGAACCTGTATCTCTGTTTCACATCAAATTGAAATATTTTACTCGCCTAAAGCTAAATATTGAAGCTTGCAAAATATGAAATGGCAAATTTTTGTTTCTTTCAAAATAAATTGGGAAAACGAAAAAATTGAATGCACTTAGCCTGTATGTTATTCCATAATTAAAGCAATGTGTATGTTAATGTGCTTAACAACAACTTTCCCCCACCATTCAGCAATATGCATGAATCCAGTTTACATGAAAGTAATGGAACTACTCCTATGAAGTAGCAGCAGATGACAATTGAATGAACTTTTTAAACTTATTTTTTTAAGAATAGATTATTAAAATTAGCTAATTGCCATCCAGTAAAATATATTTGTATAATAATTAATAACCAGATTAATTTATTCCTTAATTTATTTTATTAAGTAGTGGAAGAATGAAGCTACTTATTGGTTTTACAATTTCCGTCTGGTCTATTCTTTCTCTTCATATTTTGCACATTTTTTGATGTAGAAGATTGAAATTTTGAATGTAGCTTATCATAGTCATGTCCTACTTCATTATTTAGTTTGATTTTGATTGGCCCGCTGGGGTCAAGAGTTTTGGGGGGGGGGGGGGGGGTAGAGGGATAAAAGGGCTCGCGCTACTTTCCTATACCCTTCTCAGTAGGGATTAATTTCTTGTTTTATTAATTTATTCGGTAATCTTCATAAAATTTCCAGAGCTGACGTCGCATATTCCCTAGTGATCTAATGGGGCTAACTGCCGAGAATACGTTGTTGTGAGGGGGTATGCATCGCGGTGCTTTATAATTTTAAATAAAAAGAATAAATATTCGTGGATGCTTTCTCATCTTATAAATTATTTCGAGACAAATAATTCTACAGCAAAGTGAAAGTTTTGTGCTTAATGACACTGCTGCAATTGCTATTGTTTGGCTACCGCCATTAACAATTTTGCTTCCTGCTTGCTGCCATGTTGCTTTTTTTTTTTTTTTTTTTTCCTCCACTCACTTCTGCTACTGCGCTCCATCATTGTTTCCAAAGTATGTTTGCATGCAAACAAAGAGTTCCTAATACAGGTTTGGATAATTCCCTTGTTGGTTCCTTTTCCATTCCCATGCACCTTAACATATCTTCTACGAAGGTAAGTATCAACACATTATCAAAAAGTTCATCTGTACACAGGTAATAGAGGACAACGCTATCTCCATTAACTAGAGTGATAAGTCTTCCATGATTCCTTCCTTTACTTCTTTATGCTTTTTTTGGAAAATGATACTATTACCATTTATCTTGTTTACGATTTCCATCAAATTAGCAACGTAACAATGAAGTAACTTTTCACACAACGTAACAATGAAGTAACTTTTCACACGACGTAACAACAAAGTCTTCTTTGATTTTAGCAGCTACCGACATCATTAACCCAATGAAAAACGGTAATAAAGCACTAAAGAACAATTAATGACATAGTGAAGCATTAACATGCCGTATGGTGGATCACTTAGCACAGTGTAAGACTGATGTCTAAAAGAGAACACTGACGTATTTAACATGGCAAGTTCCAGAACCAATTGTGTCATTACTCACAGACCAACACATGATCTTCATGAGATGTCAGAAATTCACCAAAATTTACACGAATGTACTCCACTACCTAGCTCTGCAAAACTTGTAGTTTCTCTTGGACTATTCTCAAATTAGCATAACACAAATTGGCTGACCAAAGCTCCTAAGTAAGCATAAATTCTCATGTATTCTAGGATTTAACCACATGAATCTTCTAAAGCTATAAATGGCCAGCTATTTCACGAATTGGCTGGGCTATGGACATTGGCTATAAATATGGCATATATTTTAATTTTAGGCTTTTAGATGCAAACATTTGTTTTGCATAACTAATGGATATATAACGTACCGTTTAGGTGCATTACATTTTATTATGGGATATTTTCATAGGCATAAACATTTTATCATTGAGATCGACCATCTATACCATGAAGCATGATTACTACAAACTACAACTTTAATAATAAAATATCTACAAATTATAGATAAAATTCCTGTTTATGAAAATCAAACCATAACACTCTGTAACTAAAATATATATAATAAAACTACCCTTCTAGATGTAAGGGTATGTTCTAAAAGTTTCCAGACTACATTTATTTAAAAACATACATGCAAAATAAAAATTGCCATCAGAGCCTACAAAGTAGCTCCCTCCTTAGTTGACACACCGATCCCAGTGAAATTTCAACCCTTCAAAGCACCTCTGGAATTCATTTTCTGTCAAGGTGTTCAAGACGTTGGTTGTTACCTCTTGAATCTCCTACACTGTGCCAAACCTTCGTTCCTTTTAGGGAACAAAAAAGTGTCACATGGTGCTAAATCAAGGGAGTACGGATAATGGGGAATGTCAGTAAAATTTGTAGAGAACAAAAATTAGTGCATAATCAACTGTGTTAACTGGTGTACAGTCTTGATGTAAGACCAATGACTGGTCAGCCCATATCAGTGTTTCATGAATTTTATTTAGCGGTCATCTTACAACTTCCCTGTAGAATTTCCCTTTCACTGTATGTCCCTGTGGATAACTCCCTTCACATCAAAAAAGCAACTACGCATTGGCTTGGTGTCGAGCTCTTTTGGGTCTTTGCTGCTTATGATTTCCATGGGATGATTGCGGTTTTGTTTCCAGATCATACCCATAAACCCAACTACGGTGTTTGAAATTAAATTTGGGTTGGCTTCACAAAAGGCTTTCAGCCTTAACTCTATTCCATGTTTGTTCATCTGTCAACAATTGAGGATTGAACTTGGCAGCAATTAAATACATACTGCGCTCCACCTTCAAAATTTGCTGAATTTTCAATCGATTCTAGGTATAAATAAAACTTGAGGAACATAAAATGAATTGAAAAAAGTACAATAAAATTCCTTTTATGAAACTATCAGTGCCAATCATTTTTAATGACTTGAAGAATCTTCAATTAAAGATATTATTCACGTTCTACTTCATGTATTTTCAAGTCTTGTTCTGATCTACTTCATGTAATTTATTTTATTTTATTTATTTATTTATTTATTTATTTAATTAAATGAAAATACAGTAATGCCCAATAGGGATTGGTATGGTCAAAAGACCGACATGTTAAATCCCTATGGGCAAGAAAAAATAACATTAGACGCATTGTATAATTAGAAATACAATTAACCAAATCTACAATAGACAAATAAGCACTTATAAAATAATAGACATAAATGGCATAAATAAATATAACGTGTGACTTGTATTAGCACAATAAATAACAGTGTACTGTTAAGGTTTTTTTATAAAATGTTAGAATTTTTATATAACTAAAACTATATCAGATTAAGAGACAAGCTAAGGTGTTCACCGTGAAAGTTTCCCAGTGTAATCACTATATATATAATCTATAGAAGAGTAACTAGGTTAAGAGTGAATTGGATTTAGCCATCACTATCAAAGTTCTCATAGTTATCAATCTCGTTGATAATTATTAATATATCTGTATTGGTTAATTATTACGGTAATCATATCGGACCTCAATATTGTGAAGCACAAACCGTTTCAGATGACTTCTGAATATTCTGTAGGGTGTTAAGGACTGAATATTCTCAGGCAGAACAGACCAATTAAGTATGCCTTTATAGGACACACATCTTCCACTATAATTACGACTAATAAAAGGCAATCGAATTCTATTAGCACTGCGTGTAGAATAATTATGGATCTCGCTGCTTTTTTGTATAATAATAGGAGTAGATATTTTAAGTAAACTTTTTGTAAGTTTGTATATAAATGCACACGTTTGCATAAAATATATTTGTTGTATTGTGAGTATACGTAATGGTAAAAACAAATGCGAGACTGAGTCCAACCTATGTGCTTTTATTACTATTCGTATGAACCATTTTTGTAATTTCGTTATTCTCTCCAGATTAAATAATGTGGTAGACCCCCAGAAGATGGTACCGTAACACAGGTTTGAATGTATCCCCGAGAAATATAAAAGATAAAGTATATTATTCGGTAAATAGTATAGTCTGGAGATCATACCTATTTTTTTGTTTAATTTGTTTATTAGGTAATCGACATGCAAATTCCAAGTTAAATCATGTGTCAAATAAAGGCCTAAATATTTAAATGATTTTGTAACTGAAATTAAACTATTACCGTAAAAAAACAATAACGGGATAGATATTTCTCGTTTGTTTCGTTGTGTGAAAAGCATGACTTTGGTTTTTTGAGTGTTAAGCGACATCCGGTTATTATCGTTCCATTCCTTCAATACTGTTAGCACCTGATTAAGAGAGCGAACTAAGTTTGTCTGATCTTCACTAGAGAGTAATAAAGTGGCATCATCCGCATAAAAAATAGAAGCAGTTGGTAAGATGGCGTATGAAAGATCATTTAAAAATATGTTAAATAAAAGGGGGGAAAGTATTGATCCTTGTGGAACTCCCCAATTTCTAGTCAAAAAACCTGATGAGGACCCACAATGAGACAGGTAATATCGCCTGTCGGTCAGGAAGCTGGTTATCCATTTAAGGGGAGGCCCATGTATATTATAATAATTGGTTAATTTTTCAAGGAAAATCATAGGTTAATTTTTCAAAGGAAAATTGGTTAATTTTTTTTCCAGTTTAAGAAAATCATAATCCCAAGTTTGCTTTTGAATTTTTTATGGAAAAAAAGTAGCTGCTTGTATGGGGAAAAGTGGATCTTTGAGTAATTGAAAAAAGAATTTCAAAATGCTGACTGATTAGCTTAATGAGAGCAAATTAAGCTAATCTTTTTTCGTTGTGGAAAAAGAGTCTCATTTTATTCTCAAGTTTATCATCTGCATTATCCACATAAGATTTCTAGACAATTTAGAGCAAATTACATTATCTTTTATATTAATTATCAACTTTTATGTCTCAACTAGCCTATATTTAATAGAAATTGTAGATAGAATTTTGAATATTTAAATTACGAGGGGCATTCAAATTTGACCGGGCCTTTATTTTTTATAAAATCAGGAAACTACAAAAACAAAAGACCTACACCAGTTATTTCTCAAAGAACTCTTCTTGCTTCTCTGGATAGTTTTTTCCAGCGTTTTGGGAGCTTCTGGATACCGGTTCTGTAGAAATCTTCAGGCTGACATCGAAACCACGTCAGGACAGCCTTTTTCACTTTCGTTGGAGCCGAACCTCTGCCCTCCCAAGAGCTTTTTCAGTGGTCCAAAAAGGTGATAGTTGCAAGGGGAAAGATCCAGGCTGTATGGAGGATGTGGTAAGATGTCCCATTTGAATTCCCAGCTCGCACACGTGCTTTCAGGAGTATGGTGATGAATCCATGTCTCGTTGGTGGTCACAACACGCCTTAGGAAGCTGTCACCATCCCCGCCTTATCGCTGCAGCAGCATGGAACAGATTTCCGCTCGGGTGGTTTTGTGATCCTCGAAGAGTTGTTTAGGGACCCATCTGGGACAGATCTTGTTGAATTTCAGCTTATGGTGGATGACTGTCTCCACACTGCCAGTGCTGATGTTCAGTATCGAAGCCAATTCTCGAACATGAATCCGCCTGTTGTTCCTTATCAGCTCATTTGTTCATTTGACAATGCCATCATTGACAGCAGTTGCTGGCCTTGCCTTATAAGGTTCATTGCCGGTGGATTCTCGCCCTCCTTCAAACTTTTGGCACCAAGCGAAGACGTATGGTAGACAAACATGACTCGTTGAACTGTCTTTGAAGTCTCTGATGAATTTCCAATGCTTTCGCACCTTCATTGTAGAGAAACTTGATTATTCGTTGTTCCACTTTGGTTGACACATCACTGTCTGCCATTTTGTTTAAACAAACCATCGGTAGTTGCCATCCCAACAATGAAATTTACAAAAAATAAAGTCCAGGTCAAATTTGAACGCCCCTCGTATTATTGTACAGAAGCATTCCTAAAGAATACATGAAGGAGAAAAACCCACTAGACATAAGGAAACTGCGATAATCATAAAAAACATGATAAAACGGTATAACAAACATACTACATTCACGTTTGGCCAACCAGAAAAATCTCCTGTAGCTAGATATGTCTTCAAAATTGGTTATCTGTAGTTTGCCCGATAAGAGTTGGAGTAGGTATGGCCTGGCTTTCATATCAATTATACGACAGGCATCAACACACATGGAATCATGGTTTTTCTTCATTATTTACATTGGTGCAGTTAGTATTCACATGCTGTGATCAATCATCATTATGGCTACTACTTAAGGAATTTGAGGACTAACTATTCACAGCCAGGCTATGGAGATGGTGTGAAATGTATTTTCTTATTTTAAAGATTAGAATCCTGATAAAAGCAAATCAGCCAGCAAATAAATGAAAGAGCTGAATCTTTTATTTTATTTATTTTTTTTTGAAATATAGTAAATATTTGTGATTCATTTTGAAAAATTTTTTCATCCTAATTCAGTTTAAAAAAAAAAAAAAAAAAAAAAAGTGAAAAATATTTATTAAAGAATAAAATAACATTAGTCTTCAGTTTTAGTGTTATAAAATATATAAAATAGTACATTTAAAATGTATAAAATATTAAAATGAGGAGATAAAAATATTATATGGGTGTTTTTAAATTGTTTTCTCAAATTAATGTTTTTCTAAATTTAAACCACAGCACAACTTAATTTGACTATGAAATAAAAAGTAAAATTATGTTATAAAATGCTCTATAATTAAAACTTAAACCAGGCATTATCACGCACATGGTCAAGTCTTTCTTTGATTGACATGTTCAGAACTTTCAAAGCTCTGCCTACTCTACTTATCTCTGGATCAACTGTAGACTTTAGAAATTAAAAGGAATATAAAAAAAAAATCCCTGTTGAATCTCAAAGTTTCGGTATTTACAAATAGAAGTTGAAGAAAGAATACTGTCATCCCTTTCAGCTACCGAAAGGGCTACCTAGAAATTTTGAACTTGACTGATTTGAACACCCTCACCTTGCAAAAGAAAAAAAAATCCCTTTTGCCCCCTACACAACCAGAAGTATCCATAAAAAAAAAAAAAAAAAAAAAAAGTGGTTCTATTAAAGTAAGACAACTGAAAGCAATGGAATGGAAAATTTGGTCAAACACGAAAACCCTTCTGTTATTTAGTGCCTTTTCTAATCAGTGCCGTCAAAATGTGGATTTCGAAAGCATATGTACGAAATTGACCGATTTCATACGCTTCCCATTGATCTAGAAAATTACATTTTTTTTTCAAGATAGATGCCCTACAAAACATTCATTGTCCCCATGCATGACTGTACTGTTTACGTGGATTAACAAAGCTCAAAAGTGGCAGTGTGATAACAAGAGAAATGATGCAAATGCATTGAAAGAAGGTCATGAACTGGAATGCCTCTGGAGCAGATGAGCTCCATGGATTTTTGGCTAAAATTGCAGACAAGTTTACATTTAATGCTGGCTGTTCGTTTAAATCGGGTTTTAGAAACTCTAGAAAACTAAGAATGGTTAAGAACTTTAAAGGACATATCAAATCCAGAAGGACAAACGCAAGGACTTGGATTGGGTTACTACAGTCTTATAACTTGCTTGCCAACAATGTACAAGCTACTCACGTGTATAATAGATTGTGATTTATGGATACTTTGAAAGTAAAGGTTTTCTCCCTGTAAAACGAAAGGATGCTGTAAAAATTTCAAGAGGAACAAAAGACCAACTGTTCATAGATAACATATTTTCTGTTCTGGAAATTGAGATTAACATCTTGCAGGACTTTAATCAGAATCCAGACATCCAGCCCACAACATGCCTGACATAACTGTCTTTGAAAAAAGTCTTCGTTAATATTGCCATGTCGGGTGATGCATAGATTGAAGACAAGGAGTGGGAGAAAATCATCAACTATTGAGATAAAAGTTGAACGCTTCTGGAAAATAAAAACTGTAGTCATTCCATTTGTTTTAGGAGCCTTGGGACACTACCAAAACAAGCTAACTATTAGGGTCACTTACAAAGCCATGGCAACTATTTTTTTCAGCAGAACCCCAGACTGCGATCCACATTTTTCAATATGCAGTAATAACATTGAGACCAATGGTACTTTTGCTGCTGCTAGATGATGTAGACATTAAAGGACTAAAGAGGAAAGGATCCATGAAAGTCAGTTGTCAGTTGGTTTTCAACCTTTGTCACGTATGGATGTGAGTTGGCTAGGACAACATGCGTACGTAAAAATAGCAGTGCTTCATGGTCAAAATGTGAGGGAATGTCGAAGCTGTTGGAGATCGGTCTCTCCCATAAAGAACTGTTGCAAGGTGGATAGTACCTCCAACATGGATGAGAAGCAAGTACCGACATGCCTCACTGGAGATAGGAAGTACAGTAGATTCCCTACTTACGAACAGGTTAGGTTCCGGATATTTGTTCATAAGTCCAAAGTAAATGTTTAATTGAATCTGAATCCTGGTTATGGCCAGAGATTAGATAGAAAAACGCTATGCAATATTTAAAGTGCTTTTAAAGTTATTTTTAATATATGATTATAAAAAGATTAAATAATTGTAAAGATTATAAACATTCTAAATAGTATAAAAATTTGCTAAGCTGAACAATTTAAAATTTTGATTTCGGTGAACACACACATAAAATAAAACTTTGGAGTCCTTGTTCCAACAATATACGTGTCAAAAGAACAGCCAGCATTGACTAAGTTAATTTAGACTATCAGATGAGGTGAAAGATGGTGAAGCTGGCTCATCCAAAACAGGTGAAATCATAGTCATATTAGTGGCATACAGTTCTTCCTCTTCTCCAACTGTCTTAAAAAATTTGTCCAATGCTGTTTGCATTATGGGTGTTTTTTCATCATACCGTAAAACCTTGAATACAGGCCCGTGCGTCTATTTGTCTCAATGGTCTGGAGGTGTTTTCATTAGCCGTTTGCTTATCCTGTCACCTTTTATTAAAAGTTTTTAATATCGACTAATCCCAAGTTGGGAATCGCAGCTGTTGTTACCCTTGCCATCTTTATAAATAAGTACCCTCTATAAATATGAGTTATCAAATTTACTTCCTAATAGTAATTTAGTCACCAACAACAACGAATGTCTTAATGAAAATGATTTTCCTGTGAATGATATCAATATTTGGGTTGAATTAGATAGAGAGATTGAAATGGCCACTAAAAGCACCTTAAACAAAATTAATATAGAAAATGTTATTCAGAATTACATTGCAGATGCATATGTTAAAAGATCTGAAAATCCTAAATATTGGCAGGTTCATGATGAAAATATTATATCATAGCTAGTACTAAAATATTTGCGTGTTAGTGCAACGTCTGTGCCTTCTGAATGCACATTTAGTAAAGGTGGAGAGTTAATCTCAAAAAAAGAGGTCAAGATTAAACCCAAAATATGTAGATAAATTTCTATTCATGAATTCAATGTATAAAATGAATGAGGATAAATAAAAATGTAATGTAAAGGTAATGTCTTTTGTCTATTTTTTTTTTTTTTTTTTTTGGTATCGAGTATCTGTAATTGGTATTGACGATGCCCACATGGGTATCAGTGGTATCGAGTATTTCAATTGAGTATCGCTCAACACCACTATGAGAAGGTTTGTAATGAGACCCTATTGCAAGGGTAAGGCAGTATGGGATTGGTCGAATTAGAATGGGTTAAATGAACCGGCCAATGAGAAGGCATACACATGAATAGATGTTTAATAATCTGAAAGCTCTCGTATTGGTTTAAAATGGACCTGGCGTTTAATTTATTTTTAACACCTCATCTGGCCTTTATTCGAGACTGGCGTGTATTTGAATACTCGGCCTTTATTCAAGGTTTTACGGTATACGAGTTTATATGATGACAATGCGTCATTCACAGCCGTGGACACTTTGGAAAACTTTTCGAGGTCGGTATCCTGGGAACCAAACAATTCAAGAGCTTTTTCAATTAGACTAAAGCCCTGTGACATTATATTGAGTTTAAATCCTTTATGTTCTTCTGGTTGGTCTTCTTCAATATCTTTTGTATGCATCTGTGATTCTAATTCCATCAAGTCCGCATTGCTTAATTCTTGTGTATTCAAAACAACTCAATGAAATCGTCTTCTTCCTATTCAATTTTCAGTTCTTTGAAATTAACAAAATTTTAAATCTGATTATAAATGTTTGTATCTATGAAAGTTCGTAAATAGGGGACCTACTGTACTAGACTATTCCGCCTACTTGCCCGATCTGTCACCATGTGATTTCGATTTGATAACGAAACTTAAAGCTCCATTGTGTGGGAGTTGCTTCCCTACACAAGAAGATATTGCCAGCACAAAGTGACGTGAGGTTACCAGATTGGACAGTGAGCAGCTGATGGCATTTGTTGCCTTCCTCATCGTTGGTAGTAAACGATTAAATATTTTTTTTTCCCATAATCTTTTCCCTTGTCTACAATACTTTCCGAGTAACCCATGTAACCGACATTATTGGTAAAGTACATTGTGTATTTTCATATGAATATTATAAAATGTTTGTATAACAACACATTTGCCTGCAAAAGAAAGGGTTGCCTAGAAATTTTGAACTTCTAGATTTAAGTTCAATCATCTTCCAAAAGGTCCAAGGAACAACACCCAACACCACTTACGGTAAACTCCATGGAAAACTTGGAATTTATTTTATTTGCATCATAACATTAATCCTGTTTAATAAAGTTTATACCATTCAAATTTTTCGATTTATCCTAATATTTTATTAAGAAAAATGCCTAGGAATATTGAAAATTAGCCCTCTGATCATCCATCCCTTCTCCAGAGAACACGGCGGAACATGTCATTTCCTGCCACAAAAAAACTCTGGGAATTTCAGCGCAGAGATTCTAGTTTCGCTTCAATAATTCTGTCGTGTCGGCGATCAACACATAAATTGTTGTCACGCACGATATTCATATTTGTTGTGGCGTCTGGTATGTGTTATTGTTTCTCGCATTATCGTCCTTTTTGTTGATCAAGATGATCTCTCCATCTCCGAATTCCGTTCTTTTGGAAGTCTTTATGCATCGTCCTCAACCGCAGTCGATGTTCCATTGGGAGCCCCATGAAACGCTACCCACAGGTAATTATCAGTAGCGATTAAGTAACAGTACGCCCCCCCATTTCACCAAGTCTTAAAAACGCAACAGATTCTACATCTTGTAAGGATTTGCTAATCTGTTTTATGTCAGGATGCCTTCAATTTATTCTCTGTTTGGATGTGTAAATAGACCGTCAAATAGAAATTTCACGTTTCATAGATTTCTGCAATCGGAATCAATTAAAAAAAAAGTTTGACAGCGAGGGAACTGGTATCCAACTCCAAACAGCATCGTGTGCTCATCTCATTTTGAAACATCATGCTTTGTCTATGTACCCGCTGTTTTAAATTCGGTATCAATTCAAACAAGAAATTCACTAAACTAGATCACGGATAAGGTGGAACTAGATGCTCTTACAATTCTAAACTGGCCTGGTGTTCTTCAAGAATAACGACCACACCAAGCATGTGCTAATCGACAAAGGAGTGAGATAGGCCTTTATCTGCTGTGTAGATATGTGCACGCACAGCGGCAAGCAGAAGATCCCGTTTCAATGGTTTAATGCATAGGGCTGTATATCGCAGAAGTTGCAGTAGCATTTAATTCTGCTAAAGGCCCTTGGCACTGTCACTGTTATCAAAGTCGCTGTCGTCAGTATTGGTCTTGTTTTCATGTTCATAGCCCATTGCGATGCCCTTACAACTAACCGATAGTGCCTGTGATAGTGCCCAGTGTGTGACATCACATTTTCGAAACTCCTTCGCACTTCTCCGCAAGCTGTGTCGTAACAGCCAGTGTCGATCGCAGGGGGGAGGAAAACACGAAAGTTTTTCGTATATTTTATTACTTTTGAGTTTGAATTGAAAATTTTTATACATGCTATGTTGTCATTTAAGACTCTTTCCTTTTAAACAAAATTGTTTTGAGTGTGGAGTTTACCTTTAACAAAATACAGTCGAACCTCTATATCTCGAATTTCATGGGAACAGGAAAAATTCGAGATATGGAGGGTTAGTTTTAAATCAAGATTTTTAAGTTATTAAAGATACTGTGAGAATAAAGAGATAAAATGGCACATGTATAAAGTTATGCCATGCATAAGTGGAGCCACTAGCATTAGAAATGCACAAACTGTGCATGCCCAATCATTCTGTACTTACCCGAGACTTTCCAACGAGATCAAAAATTTTTTCTTGATTTTTTTTTTTTTTTTTTTTTTTTTTTTTTCCTCCATAACACAAGAATTGCCTAATTTTAAAGTATTAGGAAGTAACATCGACTTTTTTTTCATATTTAAAACAAAAAATTTCTTTACGAAAGAAAATATTTAACTCTAATGTGTTTAAATGCTCTGCATTTTGCTGGCACATAGCGAAGTTTTCTGAGAAAATGTTTTAAATAAATAGTGAAAATTTAGGGAAATAAATTTTTTTTCGAGATAGCAAGGTTTGACTGTAGTTTTTTGCCATTAGAAGAACCTACATGTGAAATTATTAACGTGGCTGTATATTAATGAAATAATAACCCCTTGAATGCACTGGTTTTCTTGACAAATGCTGTATCTATTAACTACGTTGAATGAAAAAAGGATGTTGAAGATATTTGCAGATTTTGTTGACTTTCCTTATTTCTTATTCTGGTCCTAGGAGACACCTTTTCTTGAATCAAGAAAAATATGCTACCAACTGGTGGCAAAATCTTGAAACATAATCATTCATTTAAAAAAAACTGAAAGAAGCAATCCTTTACACGTGTGCTCAAGGTAATGCATGTCCAAGATACAATGTCTTTCCCTATAATTCATATTTTTATACTATTTCTTAATGGGTTCTCGAAAAACCCTGGCATACTTATTTTTCAAATGACTGTTTAATCAAAGATTTTACTGAATAACATTTGCTGACTGAATGTTGGAGATTAAATGGGTTTAATATAATAAGGCAGTGTACATGCAAAGCACATAAAATACATGTAAGTAATGGAAATATGTATATGTAAAAAGTAATGATGTTTCTATGAATAATGGTATCTATAGAATTTTAGAGTTCTGTATTCTAGACACTGATATATATATATAGTTTTCTCTTTTTCATATATAATGTACAGGGTGATTACAAAAGAACTTCACACTTTTAAAAATTTATTACATCAAGCTATTCAGAATATAGACACACCACATACGGATTCTTAAAGAAAAGCTCTTGAAGTTTGTGACACAGTTAAAGATGTTCAATATGGGGCCCCCCCCCCCCCGCCGCCCCCCCCCCTGTAGTCGAATTCGTCCCAAACCCGCATTAACATGTCTCCATCAATCCCACGTATCGCTACCGTAATGCGTTCTTTCAGCTCTTCTAGGTTAGGGGGAAGGGGTAGGATGAAGACCTTGTCCTTTACACACCCCCATAAAAAGAAATCACAGCGGTGGATTGGTCGAGCAAACAATAACCTGGAACTTGCCAAGTGGCCACCACGGAGCCCCGACCTCACACCTTGTGATTTCACACCTTATGGGTGTGTGTAAAGGACAAGGTCTTCACCCTACCCCTTCCCCGTGACCTAGACAAGCTGAAAGAACGCATTACGGTAGCGATACGTGGGATTGATGGAGACATGTTAATGCGGGTTTGGGACGAATTTGACTACTGCATTGATATATGCCGTGTCACGACGGGGGCATATTGAACATCTTTAACTGTGTCACAATTAACTTCAAGAGCTTTTCTTTAAGAATCCGTATGCGGTGTGTCTATATTCTGAATAGCTTTGATGTAATAAATTTTTAAAAGTGTGAAGTTCTTTTGTAATCGCCCTGTATTATCCTATATCCTACTTTTCCTTTAACCACCAATAAAAAATAATCGAACCAGAGCTATCAATATTAACTGAGGAGTGTAAAAGTGAGTCCCAATCCGGCGAAGCTAGGAAGGTATCCAGAATTTTGTTAGGAAAATAGATTTTCATGCAATAGAGGGAAAGTAACATAAATTATCCTTTTATAAGAGGTTACTTCCATTTTTCTCGTTTTTGTACAGGAGTTTATCTGCCTTGTCTTAAATATGTTAATACTTGCATGATATAAATTAAATGGGAATTATATTGTAAAATAAATAGCTGGTTTTTTTTTTAATTCCTATTTCTTTCAAGTAAACAGTTTTTTTTTTTTTTCTTTCTCTCTTTAGATCAGGGTGAAGCAGATTTTTCTACTTGGACAGACCCTGAAAATAACTGGAGCAAGCTGATTGTTGACGATAAAGACCAAGAGGCGTGGCCCTCCATAATGGAGAATATGTCATCGGCGTCATCAGAGGCAACGGGAGCAGGCATTTCTCCTGAAGCTTTGGATGCCGCCGAAAACTTGCTGGCTACTTCCACTTCAGGATCTGTGATACTTCGCTCAAGCACCCCAGGGGGCAGCCAGGGACCCAGTCCGTCCGAGAGTAGCGGAACCCCTGGAACTCTTGGGGCATGCGCCAATGCAAGGCCACCACCAGTCAGCCAGCCAGGATCTTCCACAAGCAATAGCCTCGGTGCAGTACATGACTGGACTGGGGCAGGGGTGGCAGCTGTGGAATGTGCAGTAGATTCAGTCACATGCAGCACTTCCACTTCATCCTCCTCTTCATCATCATCCTCCTCTTCTGCTGGTGTATGGGGAAACTCTATACAACAGCAACAAGCTCCTATTTCCTCTAATTCACTTCTTCCTCCGATTGGAGGCAAAACTGTTAATGCTTCAACTGTTGGCATTGTTGCCATTAACTATAACAATGTCAATCCCAGCACGTCAGGACATATGCAATCTACCATCACAACTACCACTACGACCCCTTCTTCCTCCTCCTTCTCTACAAATTCTTCTCAGTCTGCTAATCCTTCAACTCTTGCAGTTGTTGGAAGTGATATAACTCATAATCATTTGGATTGTTTGGCATCACTGAGCTCTGATAACAGTGGCTGGGGTAATACAAATACGCTGTCTTCTGCCAATGTCAATGGAAATGCTAACATGTCTTCAGTAGTTGGTTCTCATTGCCAGCCTCATACACCAACATCTGGGTCTGATAATAAAGGACTAGAAAGTGGTCACATTTCAACAAACAATTCAAGTGGTGCTCAGATAGACTGTAACCATGGAAACACGGGTCTGAATCAGGCTACGGCCACTACATCCATGGCAACGAGTGCTACAACAGTTAATTCAACTTCTGGATGGCGAAGCCTTAACATTGCTTCAAGCCTCAATTTTTCAGTTAATCATAATAGTTGGAACATTCCTCCTTGTGTTGGCAGTTCATCTGTAAACAACAATCAAAATAATTCTCCTACACCATCAGTGCTGACTGTAAATTCATCTTCTGGAATTAATACTAATACTGCTTTACAAAATGGAAATAGTGTTCCTGATAAGTTTGGAAACAGTAACAATCGGAGCAATAATAGTAATGCTGTGTCAAGTAATTGGGGTAGTACAATGCCTCGTATGGGTCTTTTGGGTGGGGGAGAAAGCTCACTGAGCACAAATAACTCAGGATGGGGAACATCATCATCTAGTAATACCGGTTGGAATGTAACGCAAAATTTGAATAACGGTGGAATTAATACTGGTGTAAGTCAAGCACAGTGGGAAAGCAATAGTGCCAATACTAACAACAACAACAATAACAATAACAATAATCCAAATAGTGTGAACAATAATAATAATGCCAATAGTAATCGGTGCAACAATAATGGAGGGGCCAACAACCCATCAGGAACCACTTCTACTCAGGGTAAGAGGTTTCTGAAACTTTTATTATTCATCTGATTTGCTCTTGTTGATTACTGTTTGTATCTTTTTTTTTTTTTTTTAATGATTGAAAATTCTATAATGAGACTATTGATATATAAATTAAGAAAGAAAAGCAGTGTTCTTCCCAGAAAAATTTATCAGGGTTGCATCTAGCAAAATGGCAGGGCAGGGAAATAAACAATAATTAGGGCACTTTTGGTTAGAAAGTAGGGCAAGTTGGAGATATGAGCGCACATAATAATGGTTAGTATAAATAAATCCAACAAAAAAGAGCAGGGTGCTGCACCCTTCTGTTTCACCCTAGATATAACACGGTACATAGAAGAAATAGCTGGCCAGACAAAAATTAAATTAAGCTGGGCAGTTGTCAAAGTCAGCCGGTCAGCATGCTCTTCAAAAGGGCCTGGGGAGAACACTGCAGGATACGTGCCTTCTTTTTTATCCCCTTATGTGTAATGATATATACTGTGATGTATAACTTTAGATAGCATATTGTACATTTAACATACATGTTCCTATTCAGCATTTAACAAAACTCTTCTACATTCGGTACTAAAGTAACCAGATGTCCTGATATTTTTTTTTTTATTTTATTGTTTGTTTGTTTGGTTTTTTTTTGGAAGGCTAATCAGGGCGCTTATTAGTCCCGATATCGGTTACTCTGTCCTGATTGCCCCGATATCTACAAAAATTCCTTCAAGATACAACGGAGGAGATTCCTTCCTTCACATGTTTTTCATACGGAGACCAGCATCCACTAGATTGGATATCTTGTCGCTGCACAGAGATTAACGCATTGCATGAATGTGTATTAGGTGGCATCACAGATTATAAGAAAGTTAGGATACTGCAAATCACAATTATTTTTATTTACTCTGAGGACATAATGTTGCTATAAAACGAAAAGAAACTGACATTTTAAATATACTCATTTGAAATAATTTTGTTTTGAAAATATAAATTATAAATTATTTTTACACAAAGAAACCCCCAGCCTGCTTTTTAAATTGAAATATCTGGTCACCGTAGTACAAATTGAGTCCCAAAAAGGTCTTTGGAAATGTATTTGCTTGTTGTGAAATGATATTTAAGAACTGTAAAAAACTTAGAAATAAATATTATAAAAATATTCATAAAATATAAAACACAAAAATTTGTTAAAGAATTAGGCCCGGAGCAAATGAGGCATAATGTCGAAGCAATGCGCCACTACAACATATGACGTCAGTGGAAACATTTTTTTGTTTGCCTGTTTTGAGGCACAGACTGTGCAAACGTGGAAACTTATTTCATTCAACAGAGCAGCAATGGTTAGTGAGCAGCAGCCAATCAAATAATTTGGGAATGACGTAATTATTATGGCAGGCGAGAATCAAGATGGAGGCTGGCAAAATCATTGAAGCAATTACAGTACTTGTTTGTGCAACTATTATTTCAGTAGTCCAGGTCGTTCTATCAATCATTACTCGATCAGCCATGTTGTTTGAACATATGAAATGTAGGAGGTGGATGGTTATTGGCTGTTGTCAATCACATAAGGCCGTTGCCATAACCTTGTTGCCTGGATTGAACCAAGCTTGATCGAGGTGATGCCAACCGGCGGTAGCCTCCACATGTCGCTAGTATGTCTCCTGTATGTTGCTTTACAACCGTTTTCATTCCACAAGCGACCATTCCATTCGACCAGTCAGTCGCCTTCTGTCGCCCCATTAGCACCGGGCCTAAGCAAAAGATCTCGCCCTCCCTCTCTCGTCATTTTTTCCAGTGGGTAACCAATGACCTTCTCAAATATATAATGTCACTGATACTGAGCAATACAACTAATCTTAAAAATATTTTTGTCACTCCTAAGTTGAGAAAGGATAAATACCTTTTTGATATAAATCAAGTTTGCTAAAAAAATTTTTGGCGGGATCGGGCTGGAGAAAATTTTTGTATTAAGTAAAAATTCACATTAAACAAGTCCGTAATATACATGTTATGGTGTAATACATGTAATTTGTTGAATAGCTGTGGAAATGGCATTGGTTAGATTATCTGGAAGCAATCATGAATGATGAAAGTTTCATTGCACACTCTTCTTTTGAGTGTGTGTCGCAAGATTCCTAAAGTTCTCTAACATGGCCTCACTTTTGATGCTGGTCACTTTCGAGGGTCTGTGACCACTTCTGTGCACTTGTAAAGGCATCAACGGAAAAACCGCCTACAGTGAAGACTTTGACAGTAGGATGGAAAAGGGGAAGGGGTGTTCACCTGCTCCGTGCTGTTAATAAAATAAATTGGTTGTTTTTCCAGCAATACAAGGGGCAGTCATAAAGTCATTACGGTCAGACAGAAGACTGAGAGATGGGTGATGCTGCATGGTGCTAGCGTCGGTACTTCTCCACATACGCATCATCCAAGGCCACACACTTTTTCTAACGACGGATGACTTGCTGGATGCCACTTTTATAGAAGTCCTCTTTTTGGCTGTTGGGGAACTGCTCCATCTTGAAGTTGACCTTGTCGTCCACAAAGTGGATTCTCCAGGCGAGGGAGGAGGAAAATTTGCTTGTTACCAGGTCAGGTGAATAAGGCAGATGAGCAGTATTTCGAACCCCAATTCTGCCGCAGCACACATGATCTCATGTGTTGGTGAGTTGTTGTGCAGAAGTCTGATCCCTTTAAATACCTTGAACTCTCCACGATGATACAGCAATCTCCACTTGCTTCGCAATTTGTGGCTTGTCACAGATGGAGAGGAATCTGCTCCGAGATTCGTCTTCCACACGTCTGGGCGCACTGGAAACGTCGATGCCACATAGCGACTGTCTCGTACGATGGGACATTGTCACCATAAACAACCACTAACTCCTCGTGGATTTGTTTGGCATTGTTCATTTTTAAATGCAAGAACCTTATCACGGCTCACAGCTCCAATTTCCTGATGGGCTGCACCATGTTGCTTTCAACGCTCTGGTGACGTTTAGCGGTACTTCACCAAAACGTCGCTTTGTATCCTCCAGCACTTGAGGGATGTTGCTTCCCATTGGCACCACACATGATTGTTCTTTCATGTTAATTGTAATGACTTTATGACCGACCCTTGTAAATATGAACCATGAAATCCAAACAGTGCTGAAATAACTAGTCTTTACCAGCCATTTAATTATGGAAATATTTTTTCCCACTTTTAGGATCTTCTCTCCACAAATGAGTCTGACATAAAAATGGCACCTCAAAGCAATTACAGTACTGCTATTAACAATGTCATCCATTTATTGTAATCAATTTAATAAAAGATATCTCAAGAGAGAATTTTTCATAAGTACCAAAGGATACGGCTATAAGTGATGGCTCTGTTTTGAAGTAATAGAGGCATCTTGGGTAGGAAGAACTGCTTGTAAGGCAGGCGAGGTGCTGTGCCTTTCTAAAATCTCATAGGGTGAACTCTATTTATAATAAATGCTGAGATAACAATCCCCAGTCAATGCATTTTTATAATTTATAACTTACGAGGTGCGTTCAAGTTCTAAGGTCTCCAAATTTTTTTCTGACAAAATACTTAACCCAGAAAGAAACTACTGTTACTTTTCAACATAATCACCGTGAAGTCGAACACATTTTTCACAGCGACGGCGCCATGACTCTATGGCTGCTGAGAACTCTTCGTTAGGGGTATGTTTTGTCCACTGGTAAATCGCTGAAGCAACGGCAGCTCGGTTGGGAAACGAGCGGCCACGGAGAGTGTCCATCATGATTGGAAAAAGCCAGAAATCGATAGGAGCGAGGTTTGGTGAGTATGGAGCATGGGAAACCACCTCAAAGTTATTTTGAAGAAACTGCCTAGTTAGGAGAGCCCGATGAGCAAGGGCGTTGTCTTGATAAAAAGGCACCCGTCCAGTCTTGTTTGGTCGTTTATCATGCAATGCTGGAAGGAATTTCGTATGAATTAGCTGTAACAGTTGTACCCTTTGGAACACCATGCGTGAGGATTACTCCTTCGCTGTCCCAAAACATGGCCAGCAGAAGTTTCGGTGGCGGTGAATCTGTGTGTTTCCATTGTGAAGATTGGCGTTTCGTTTCGGGGTTGAAAAATGGAATCCCCGTGTTTATGAGGAAACTTGTTTATTTTAAGGAGCAGAAATCGCTAGATATCTCACGACATCCTTTTCAAAAGCACCCTGCATAAGTAAAGATCTAATGAGAAAACGAATGAAAATAAATGGTTTTATACAATATAATATTAATTTGTGGCTTGTTCCTGATTGTCCAGTAATAACACCCATAATAATAACTATATATATATATCATTCACCTATATATTACTTAGAATCTATTACAGTCGCCATAAAAGTTTTCACTACAGTCGTGTGGTCTTCTTAAGCACACTCATTTTTTTTAATAACCGAGTATATATTTGAAAACAAAAGAAAAATTGGAAAAGAGACATTATCTAAAACTGGAGGACAAAATGAAGACTCATTTTTTAGGAAGATTTCTGTTCACCCTTTCATCTTGAGGTATTATAGTCATGATTGCACTCTTAAGTAATACCTGATACATGGTTTGCCAAGGGTACTTACCATAAAGATAAAAGAATAATAAAAAAAAGATAAAAATTGAAGGTGCTGTTACAGTTTTGAATACAAGTTGCCATCTCTATAAAAATTCATTGCGATTAGCATATCTAAGAGAAATCTGATGATAACTTTACAGTAGCAATCACATGAATAATTTAATGAGTTTATACAGCTTCATGTAGCATTTGATACATAGTTCGAGTAATAAATACGCAGTTAAGAATAAAAATATTTTCATATAACGTTGTTGTGCAGTATGTTGAGCACTGAAATCGTTAAAAAATAAATGAAATTCATTAATTTCAAGAAGATGAATAATTCAAAACTTCACTATGATGAGGCGTCCTCTACAGTCCATCTATTATATCTTGGCATGTGACCTTGTCCAAGAAATACAGTATAACTCTGATAATACGAACTCTTTGGGAGCCAACAAATTTTTTCATATTAACCGGGTTTCGTATTATCCAGGAACAATAGAAATGAGTCATAAGCCCATAGAAGGCAATGCTAAAGAGACTGTCTTAAATAGAGTACAGTCATAATAAAATTCTTTGCAAATAAAAAAAGATACAAAAATATCAGGATTTATAATAAAAATGCCTTATCTATGTAAAGATGATGCGCTTCATTTACTTCCGGTTGACGTCAGGTTCGCTTCAAATCACTGCTCTTAAAATTGGCACTATTGTGTTGCCAACTCAAAAGAATTTTTCCCACTAAAACTGAACTAAAAATCAGTGTAGATTCTATTGTTTTAATGTAATTTTTAGCAGATTCTAGTGGATTTTTGCATAATTTTAGTGTAAAATCTGCTAATTAGTGGAAAATCCACTAAGGTGGCAAAACTGTGTTGTATAAAAAAAGGTTAAGAACCTGATCGCTGCAAACATCACTACCCAATGAAAGTTACACATATACTATACTGTATTTGCTGCTCTACACTGTTTATCCAATCATAGTTGACTATTAAAATCGTTTTTTAGTAAGAAATTTTCATTAAATTTGCAAATTTTTTTTCGTATTAACCGGGTTAACAAAACGAAAAAAAAACAGTTCGTATTAAGGGGGTAATTTTTCAAGGAAAGTAAACAAACGGGACCGGGACCAAAAGAAATTTCGTATTAAGCGGGTTTTCGTATTAACAGAGTTCGTATTATCAGAGTTATACTGTAAATGTCATACACTTCTAGCAAAAAAAAAAAAAAAGCAACGCCTAGAAGGAATGGGTTGATTTATTTGAAATTTTGCACACATGTAGCATTGTGGCATACAAAAAAATAATTCAAATTGCAAGACAATACGTCCAGAAGAAAGTTGTACAGGGTGGCTCCCATGCCCCAATAGACCACACTAGTAGGTCTTAAAACCTCCGCAAGCTTGCATGCAGGCCTCGACTTTTGCATACATATGGTCATAAAGATGCAGGATGTCATTTTGAGGTAGATTGTTCCAAGCCTCTTTAACATGCTGGCGCAATTGTGGAATTGTTGCAGCTGGTGTGCAGCAACGATGAACGTTACATCCTATCATGTCCCTCACATGCTCAATTGACGACAAGTCTGGAGATCATGCTGGCCAGGGAAATAGTGCTACATGCTGTAAGGCCTGCAAGCTAACACGGACAGTGTGTGAACGGGCGTTATCCTGCTGGAAAAACATGTTACCCTCCTGTTGTAGGAAGGGCAGAAGAACAGGTTCCACAATCTGCTGGACATACCGAATGCTGTTGAGTGTTCCATCCACAAACACTAAGGGTGATCATGAGGTGTAACTGATTACACCCTATACTATTATGCTAGGGGTTGGACCTGTGTGCCATAGATGGATGCACTGTGAAGACTGCACTCTGTTGATCTTCGCTGCACACGTACACGTCCATCATTGGTGTACAGGCAGAATCTGCTCTCATCACTAAAAACCAGAGACTTCCATTCTGCAATCCTTCAGCTAGTAAAGTTACCAATGGTCCATCTCGATAAAGCTGGTGCCACTTTGTCCCTTATTTCTGCTGTGGATGCTGTACGGTTGCTCAAAGATTCTGTCTTGGCGTGGGTCAGTAGCATGTGGGCGTCCAGAACCAGGTCTACGTGAGTGCGTTTCTTCCATAAACCTCTGCTGACAACATCGAGCCACCACAGAAATCTTGTGACTGATCTACGTCATGATACGCCAATGAGACCATCCAGCCACTTGAAGTTCCACAATCTGACCTCTGTCAAACTCTGTGAGTTGTTGCACGGGAGCAGAGCAGCGTGTGCGAGGCATTGCAGTTGTCACCACACCTACTCTGTGTTTCAACATAGCCTTGTGTTACAGAAACTGTTACATATTACAGAAACAGTTACACGAAACGAGACTGGCCTTGTTACCTGCTCCGCGTATATTTATGTAGTCTTGCGAACTGTCAAATGACCATTAATGATTTTATATTTATTTTAAAGATTTAATGATTTTATTTTTGATCAGAACACTGGTTTGGCCTCTTTCTTTATCTATACATAGTATAAATCTAAGTCACTTTCCCGGTGTATGTGCCCGATAACCGTAAGAACTGCTGCATCGATTTTTATGAAACAAGTTTTGTTTGTTAGGGGATTTATGTAGAAACTTTGTAGGCTAGGTGTTAATTCATAAAAATTGGTTTTATATTAATTATTTACGTTAATTGCTCTCAAAATGCGTCAGCATGGCCGCTCATCATCACGTAATAGGCGATCGAACCAATGGAAGGAAAAACGGGAATTAACGCATTCAATTGTTTTCAAAGGATGTCACTAGATGGCGCCACAATCTTATAGAAAAGTTGAATAGAATTTTTGTTTTTAAAGTGCGTCACTAGATGGCGAGGCCAGACGGCGCACTTTAGAGTTCCTGTATAAAGACAGTGGCTCTTTATACAGGGACTCTAGCGCACTTACGTTATACGAGCATTAAATTAGATTGATTAATGCTCTCAAACGCATTCAATTTCCAGTTAAACTTTGTTTTGCCATAACAATTAACAAATCTCAAGGCCAAACATTGAAAGTAGTTGAAGTAAATTTGCAAGAAGATTGTTTCTCACATGGCCAACTGTATGTTGCCTGTTCTAGAGTTAGCGACCCTAGAAATTTATACATTTGTAGTAAAGATGCAACAACTTTAAATGTCGTTTACAAGGAAGTACTCAAGACTTAGGTGTAGTCCAAAAACTTCCATTAATTTTTTGACATTAAATAAAGGTTTTTTAAAATTTACCTATACTGTATTTTTATTTCATGATTTAAAAAGCCCAGGCAACGCCGGGCACGGGTTTGCTAGTAATATGATAATCCTTAAAAGAGCTGTTATATCAGGGGGCCCTGAAAAGGCTTCCCATTTCCATTTGGAGAAGACGAACCCAATGAGTGTCAAAACTCTGAACAAAGTCTTTCAGGGGGAATCCTGAGATCATGCACTTCCTTCGGAAGGGAAGTAAAGCTGTTGGTCCCGTGTAGTCGTTTGCCGGCTGCACGTTAAAGAACCCTTGCGAGGCAAAATTTGCGGCCCCTATAACGCCGTCCTGAAATGACCATAGCAGTTGAAAAGGACGTCAATACCAAACAAACCAAACCAACCAAACCAAACCTGAACAAAGTCGATTGTTTGCATTTTAAGCCTGCATTACCTTATTCAAGGTAGTGATTTCGTTTGGCATGGAGAAAGTGTGAACGGATCGGAAAAATTGTAAATTTGTTGAATTTTTGTAGTTGCCATGTGCTTTCTTTCAAAGCGGGTCGCTCCTTGGGCAGCGGGCGACAGTGATGTTAGCTCGTTCTCCCGTTGATGGAGATCTTCATCTTGTAAATGATTGTTCTTGAAACTCCAGTCATTCTGTGTTCTCTCAATAATCCATTGATGTGCGACTCGAAGTGTGCTATAAATATTTAAAACAATTTATTTGCTGGAACCAGAGAGAGATTAAAATAACGCTGAGGAGATTTTTACGTTCGCCATGCTTTCCACAAGGTTAGTAGTCGAAGTGAGTGAGCTACAGCTTGGGATACAAACTGCATATGCACGTAGTAATATCTTTTATTATTATTTAAAAAAATTAATTTCTTAATTAAAAATGAAGACATTTCATTAAAATATAGCATATACACTACTGTTTATAAAAATCGCAACACCCTGATGGAACAGTCTAATCCATATGCAAATTGCAATATTTGCATACAATGGGTCAGAGTATAAATGATTAGATTTTCAGAGTAATTGCTTGAAAGAACACCATGCCTCGACGACGACGAAGGGTACCATATCAACAGCTGACAGACTTTGAAAGAGGACGCATAATTGGTCTGCGTGAAGCGGGATGGTCGTATCGTGACATTGCTGCTCGTGTAGGACGTAATGCAACGACAATTATGCGTGCATGGAGGCAGTGGAGCGAAGAGAACAGGGCACACCGAAGACCAGGCTCAGGAAGACCCAGCACGACGACACCGCGAGATGACAGACACCTCTATCGCATGTGTGTAGCAGATCGTACAGCCACTTCCACAGTGTTAGCACAACAGTGGGGTGCTACAGTAGGCAGGACAATGTCTGCTAGCACTGTACGACGCCGTTTGATTTCCAGAGGATTGATGGCACGAGTACGTTGTGGATTCCTTTGACTCAAAACCACCGGCGCCTCAGGTTGCAATGGGCCCATCAACACCAACAGTGGCAAGCTGAATGGCAACAAGTTGTGTTTTCGGATGAGTCAAGGTTTAACTTGCAGCACCATGACGGCAGGATACGAGTCAGAAGACATCGTGGCGAGCGCGACCTTCCAGAATGCATCCTGCAGCGTCATTCAGGACAAACGCCAGGGGTGATGGTGTGGGGTGCAATCCGTTACCATGGCCGTTCCCGTCTGATCAGAATCCATGGCAATCTGAACAGTGACCGGTACATCAGGGAAGTTGTGCAACCCGAGGTCATCCCCTTCCTGCAGAACCTTCCAGGCGCTGTATTCCAACAGGACAATGCCCGACCGCATGTGGCCAGAAATGTCCTCGCCTTTTTCCAAGCACATCAGACGCTCTTGTTCCCCTGGCCTGCTCGTTCACCAGACATGTCCCCAATCGAACATGTGTGGGACAGGGTTGCTCATCGATTGGCTCGTCAGACTCCTGCAGCAGCAACTGTGGATGAACTGTATACCCGTGTAGACAGAGCATGGCAGGACATTCCCCAGGCCCTTATTCAGAGCTTGTTTGACTCAATGCCACGACGTTTAGAGGCTGTAATTGCATCCCACGGTGGTTTCACCCGATACTAATGTGACAATAAAACGCATTGTATTGACCTGAAAATCTAATGGTTTCTTTTCTGACCCATGATATGCAAATGCTCCAAATTTAATGCAGATTGGGCTATTCCATCAGGGTGTTGCGATTTTTATAAACAGTAGTGTAGATAAAAAAATATATTTTAATTTTATTTTCATGAACTTTGAAATAAAATCTATAATAGAACTATTTTATTGGGTGTAATGACATAAATTCCATGTGAGGCGTAAAATGGCTCCTAACTGTTCCTGCAGTACAAGGATAAATTGAAATAGACTATACAGTCAACTTTTGTAGTATAATGCAGATGCCAAACTGACAATTTCATGCAAATATAGTTGGAACTAATCTTCTCCAGGAGGGGCAAGGGAGCCACCTGGTACAACATTCTTCTGGATGTATTGTCTTGCAATTTGAATCATTTCTTGTATGGCATCAATGCTACATGTATGCAAAATTTCAAATAAATCGACCCATTCCTTCAATGTGTTGCCTTTTTTCTTTCCTCTCCCTCCTCTTCCCACCAGTGTAGCTCAAATTCAGCCAATCATGTTAGTCACTAGCCTCCAATTGTCAATGCCCAATTTTTATATGATGTGATTCCATTCATATGGGTTAAGAGGTTTTGACACAGGTTACCATGAATTAAAGGTGACCTTGAATAGAGGATCCTCCATTCTCTCTCATTACCCATGGCAATATATTGGCTTGCAAGGCAAGACATAATAAATTGACTGTATTTACATTGAAAGAAATATAGAAAATTATATTTTATTTTTTCGCTTCACGTTCTGATGAAATATTTTTATTGAAGTATAATCTAATTATTTTTATCCATATCATGTATAAATTATGACATAAGAAAGACACTTGATTTTTAGATCTTAATTTTAGTACTAGGATTGTTCATTAGAAACCTGTTCAGAGGCTGGAAAGCAATTTTTATTCAAAGAATTTAAAAGAAATCTTCATGAACATTAAGACACTAGTCTCATTGGTGCATTAATCTATAGATTCCCATCTGATAATATTCCTGCAGTTGTTGCAGAACCATAGCATAAAGCAAACTCTGTCGGCATCGGAATTGAGCCACCAACCTTTTAATAATTTTTTAGAGGGTGAAAGACATGGAAATTGGCTATTGGCACGTAAGCACTTTCCAATAGCCTCACGTTTTCATCGTTCTTTCATGAATGATTTCTTCAGTAATGTGGAAAATATCTAATGTTAATGTTATTGAACGATAATGTTTTCAAAACGACTTGTTTATAAATCCTCTACCATTATGAAACCTGATTATGAATTCTGAAGATTAACTTTATTCTGAGATAAACACTGAAGAGAATCTGAGGTTAAATTTAAATTTTGTGTATTTCAGGTATGAACCACTCCAAGTCACAGAGTACATGGGCACAAGCTGCTGGTAAAGGATTAAATGTTGGATCTGGAAATATAATGGATAGCCAAGGATCATCAAATGCTGCTTGTGCTCCTCATTCATCAAAACGGGTCATTGAAGAGTCTGATTTGCGTCAAGCTGCAACTAGTCATGATGGCTGGGGACAGGTAATCAAACTAAATTACTTACTCTGTGTTGGAATGAACTCTGAAAATTAGCTAATCTATCTAAAACTTGTATTCCATGTGCTCTGTTTTTACTTCCATTACTATAGAAACTCTTGATACCTCTAATTCTGACACTGCTTTTCAATTTTGGAAAAATGAACTCTAATTTTATTTTTCGAATGTTATTTTAATTTCTGTATGAATATGCATATGCTGTAATTCTGTTCATTTGAATAGGATTATTGGTTTTAATAAGGGGGGGGGGGGGTGTCAAGTAGAATTCTTGAAATATAAAAGCGACGGAAAGAGCGTTCGGTTCATAATGTATGGTAAGCTGGAAAGATCGAGTATTTTTAAATATGGTGCACAGTATTAGGTATGGCAATGCTACATCACCCATGCTTTACGTGCAGTCCTTGATGACAATCTTTTGCACTAAGACATTTTGTAACCTCTATTTTGATCCAAGAACATTGTTTTAACTTCGTAAACATGTCATTAGGGCGCTTGTATGACATGTTTTAATAATTTGTTAAGACTATCAATTCAAGAAATCGATTAAATAGCTTTGATAGCATAGAAAGAGAACCTAATAAATTACTAAATTATGACAAAAGACCAGTCTCGGGAAACATGAACTGTTGTTCAGATACTTTTCCTAGTTACAATCTTGCTTTTGTGTTTGCTATTAGCGTTGCCTTAAACACAAGTTAAAACTTTGCTGTTAGTCTGAGTGCCACTTTTATCAAAAACTGCGAAAGTTCACGGCCACTTTGAATTCAAATAAAGTTATATGTGAATATAGAGTTACCCTTTAAAAAAAATTTGATAAATTGACAACATTAAATTTTAATGTACATGGTATTGATTAACTTTTAATGAATTTGTAATACTGATACGTTTATTATTAGCATGCTTGACCTTAGTCATTACTAAATTCTCTTTGCTGTAGATTTTCTTCATATTTATATTAAATATTCATATACTTGGACATTTAAAATATTTCAGGGTGGAGTAAATCAAGATACATCGTGGGATGTCACAGGATCTCCTGTTCCTAGCCCTAAAGATAATGGTACAGCTGTTTGGAAGGCTAATCTCAGCAATGGTACAGAAATTTGGGAGAACAATCTTAGAAATGGTGGCAAAGCAGTTTCTGGATCAAATAACAATCAAGCTTGGAATCACACTCCATCCACTCATATTGGTGGGACTTGGGGTGAAGAAGATGATAACACAAATATGTGGACAGGTGTACCTCAGAACAACAGTAACACCAACAATAACAGCAACAGCAACAACAACAATAATAATAACAACAACAACAATAATAATAATAATACAAACAGTTCTTCTTGGGGCAACAACGGAACAAATATTTGGGAAAGTAACAATGGAAAAGAAAAATCTCAGTGGAATACGCCAAATCAAGTGTCTGGGTGGGGAGAGAGTTCAGGTTCATCAAACAATAACCCCATTGCAAGTGGGAATGGAAATGGTGGTTCTAGCACAACAATCAATGGATCTGAAAATTGTTCAGGAGCATGGACTCCAACCTCTTCATTGCCTATTAAAAACAATTGGAATCCGCCCAGTGGGAAAGAATTAAAGCCATCTGGATGGGAGGAACCATCACCTCCAACACAACGACGTTCAATTCCAAAATACGATGATGGAACAGCTGTGTGGGGCAATCCACATAACCAAGGAAAAGTTAGTCGCTGGAAGGATATGCCTAGTACTAACACTGCCAAGCAGAGTTCTCCAACTCCTACCAACTCAGTTTCAAATCAATTATCTGGACCTGGAATGATACGTATCCCTCAACCAGCTTCAGCTAGTAATAAATCAGATAATGGAACAAGTGTCTGGGGGAAACCTCCTGCAATAATCAGGTAATTGCTTTTCTTTCTTGCATAACTCTGTTTTTAATTAAATAACTCCCCCCCCCCCCCCCAATTTATGATAACATAACAAATCCTCTTCATTCTTGGTACCTTTGCGCTTTACCATTGGCAGTTCCGATAATATTTCAAATGAAGGGGAGGGGTTAACAATTTTAGGTGCATTGTATCATGATTGGTACTTGAGATTGAGTGCGTCATGAATGTATCCATTACATAAACAGTTATTATACAGCATGTTTCTAAAGTTGATCTGTACATTTCAGCTGATAACACTCGTTAATATAGAAGTAGAGGTTTGAATTTCGTGTTATTGCTTCATGACACCCAATAGATGGCGTTGCTAGTACAGAGTCAGTTTATATAATTTTAAATGGCACTTGACGTATCGGAGCCGGTGTTTATTGTGGAGTGTTATTCTAAGAATAATTCTTCCAAAAGTGTTCGTTCATCGTTTCACAAACATTTTGAAACCCAAAATGGCCAAATAAATCATTGATACTTTGTTTAGTCAAGAAATTCAGAGAACAACCCAAAGACAATCGGCGCCTTAAAGGACAACATCCGCAACTTTGCTGCATCCATTCCCAGTGATATGCTGCATCGTGTGGCTGCAAATACCTGTCATCAAGTCGAGCTGTGCTTGTCAGAAAATGGTTGTCATTTTCAACATTTGCTGTACGGTCCCACAAATTTAGGTCAAAATTTTTTGCATTATAATAGAATATTTATGGTACATATTTTAAATTTTCACTTATATTAAATTAATTTTTATGGAATTGCTGTATTATTTAATCAGTGAAGAGATTGTAGAATTGATTAAGGATGAAGAGGAAGAAAGCTTTTCATTAGTTGAAGGGACAATGAATAAATAAATGATTGCAAATTACCTAGGAAATAAGTTTGAATATTGTTTACAAGAAAACTGGGGGGGGGGGGGGGGGAAAACTAAAAAAAAAACCCTGTGAAATA